>CAJNOP010002567.1:0-16821 GCA_905250075.1 Rotaria sp. Silwood1
GGTGTGGGTGGGTGTGGGTGTGGGTGTGGGTGTGGGTGTGGAATGGGTGTGGGTGCGGTGTAGCAAGAAGGACACATACCTACACCCACACTCACACCCACACCCACACCCACACCCACACCCACACACCCACACCCACACCCACACCCCACACCCACACCCACACCCCACACCCACACCCACACCCACACCCACACCCTTCCCTGGTGTCTCCTTTTGTCTTTGACTATCATCAATAAAGGTGGACAAAAAAAATTCTGAGAAGAGACATGTTGCAATGATGAAAGTGCGCGGATTGATGGCAACATCGATTTGCCGGAGCAACATTTCTATCTAAAGCAAGAAAATAAAAACTAAGCCTATGTATCTGATACCTACATAGTGTAAAAGATATGATGCATAGTGTGGCTGTTTCTTATTGCTGTGACAGAGGAGAACATCCATATCGAGAGTTGAATAGGATTGCGAAGAAGTGAATGAAAGCACATTTCTCGTATCTTTTCGTTTAGTTTTTATTATATTCGATAATTTTTCAAGGTAAAATTGTAAAGTCTTTTTAAATGACAGTTTTCTCATTGAAAAATGATGAATGTGAATATTTCATGGTAGTTTACAAAGAAGAGATGATTAGTATTATAATCTTTCATATGAATGTTTATTCTTATGTTCATGGAGGTACAGGATTTGTTGAATTTTATTGTAATAATTGAAGTTAAACCAATTTGATGAAAAAAAATAGTTTAATAAAATGTTCATTCTATGAACTTGTAGGAATAGCTTTGATTTTTACAGAAACTGTAGTTTAACTACATAAAATGTTTCACTCATATTGTGAAAAAACAATTCTTGAAGAATTCTATTCTATGTACTGAATAAGTTGATGTTTTCTTTTTTTCGAAAAGATGATCAGATTAGGTTTTGTTTTTTTTTCTTCGTAATTCATCCTTAGATGAAAGTTGTGTTAGCTGATCTAAAGTCAATAAAATGGTATATAATAAAAGTAAATGATCATAGAATAGCTGTTATTTTTTTTCACTTTTGATAGTTATGTATGATATTGAAGATCAAATAGAATTTATTTGAATGTTCCTTTTAGATCTCATTTTATATACTCTTTATGTACAATAATTATTTAAAGTCTATTTCCGATTGTTGAATTTTAGTTCAGTATTATATTGTATATTCAATATGTACAATTATTGAATAAGTTCAAGTACTAAACAATTTTTCGTTTATTGTACAAGCACAATCATAATACAAATTAAAAACTCTATCAGTTTCATATATTCGAACAATCAAAATTGAAAATTCACAATTTTCTTTTTTTTAAATATTCTATCAGAATAAACATTATATTTTTGACATCGGTTACAGAAAAAAAGTACAATTTTTGCTTGAAGCTACTCGAAATAAGACTTTTTTAAAAATATATGTTTTTTTATGATGAATAAATATTTTGTTTTTTGATAAAGATTTATTTATCGATTGTATTCTCTATTGTTATTAATTGACTTTTGTGTCTGTTGGAAAAGAGTTTTTTGAAAAAATTAGTAACATGACATTCAATAAGATATTAATGATGATTTACTACTAATTTTTATACTTGTTTTCGTTTATTTATCTATGAAAGTATCATCAATTATGTTCGAGTAGTTATGGCAGAAGATCATTATATTAGAAAGACAGATTGAATTAGAATGAATCGCAGTTAATAATCCGAATAGACATGTATTGATTTTGTGAGTAACAGAGTTATGAGACTGTTTGAATTAAATGGATAACTTAAATGAAATTATGGATGGATTTCATGTTTTTGGCGAATTCAAAGAATGGTGAAAGATGATGACAGCCCATGAATGATTATTGGTCATATTATAATAGTAATAATTATAAATTACATTTCACGACTATCGATGGATCATTGTTTAGATGAATTGGTTGTATAAATAGCTGTGATGATTAAGAAATGTATCAATCTAATATAGGAAGATATCTGTCAGATGTATCGCCAATATTTCATAAATACGAAAAGAAAAAGACAAACATTTTAAACAAATCCTTTGGTGGAAAAAATTCATGATGAAATATATTAATATGAATAATATCATGTAGGAAGTTTACAATAAAATGATATGAATCAATACAGAAATTCTTGTTCTGTTGGAATAAATAGTTTAATAGAAAAAATGAATTTTTTATCGAACTATGTAGGAGCTAAACAGTTTCTTTGTTTAATACGTAATAAATATTCAGAATGTTCAAAGAAAAAAAGACTTTTGTGTACTTCTTCAGACCCATTTATTTTCCCATCTGATTATAAGAGAAGTAAGTCGAATGAAAATCATTTAGTTAAGTATAGAGTAATCAATGGTCTATTAAATCTTATAGAGATAAAAGAACTTCTGATGTTCTGCAGAAATGCGAGTCTACCAACACAAGAATCAATATCATCAAAATTATCACTATTCTGATTGAGATCAAGATCCGTTTTCTTTCATAACAGAGCTATTGGCAAATGATACCTGTTATAAGTATAGAATAAACTGACAGAAACCTAATAAATGCGTGACGATGTCATAAGAAGGAAGCAAAATAAGAAACAATATATGAGAAACATCTTCGATTATGTGGAAAATTGCAAAAGACTGAGAAGCGACAAAAAATTTTCACACCAGAGCGGTAGTTGTATATAAAAGAGAATAATGTTATTCTTCTATTTAGAATTTTCATTGCTGGAACACTTGTTTTTTTTGTAATTGAAAATGACGAAGGATGAAAAGTTTTATTCTGTTTTACCCTTTATGTGAATCACATAATTTCGGAGACATTTTCATAAAAAACCACTGAAGATCGAATTTGCGAAAACCCAATGAACTTGCCAACAGTTTCTAGGAAGTTTAGAAAAACTTGCAGTAAATTTTGTCTGATTGGAATAAATTTCATGGAAAGCTGAACAAGAGAGTAGATCTTCGAAAAAATTAGTGATTAATACAAAAAGCAAGAAGAACTCAAAGAAGTTTTATAAAAGTTTTTCGAGAAATCTACTAAGATGTATTACTGTTCATTAAGTATTATTTATTGCAATATTATTCTTTTCTGTTGCAGTTTTACTCCCAAGTATTCCTGCAAATGCCAGATGAGTTGAGAATAGAGTTACTGTTGCTGGAGATAAGAGACAAGGAAATGCATTGAATCAACTTCATAGGCCTCATGGCCTCTATGCAACGAGTGGTCGAGTGGTCGAGTAGTAGCTGGTGGAAATAGAAGAAGAAGTCAAGTTGATCAATTGAATGAACCACAGGATGTGATTGTCGACAAGGATACAGATAGTTTCATCAAATTCAAAAAAGTAGAGAAGTTTTCATCGAGAATATCAGTTGTCCAGGATTGGCCATTGACGATCACAAATGAAGTGAAACGATACGAAGTAGGACAAACAAATGGAATAGTGGTAGCAGGTGGAAATGAAGAAAGTAATGGTCTTCATCAACGTAACTCTCCCATTTATGTTTTTGTCGATCGAGATTATTCTCTCTACGTCTCAGGTACCGACTATCATCACGTAATGAAATGGATGAATGGGTGCGAAAGAAGGAATTGTCAAAGCCTCGAGAAATACTTAGGGTATACCAAAAGTTCTGATCACAGTTTTTAAAATTTAATAAAGCAATAAATATTGAATATTTTACTAAGGCGATATATAGTATAACGTCTCGTCTTTAATAATATATAGAGCAACTCTCTCTTAGACTTAGTTCTAACATCCTTTCAGACTAAATCTATAATTTTACAGACAATGCAAATATTATTAATTCTTGTTCAATGGTCAGGTACATTCTGGAACTTTCTATTGGTCACTCTCTCGTCACGTTTTATGACGTCATGTTCTAGAATATTACATTTCGATAGTATATATAAATGAGAGGTCGTTCGCTGTTAGTTCATTTGTACCGTACTCGACTTAAAATCGTAATAGAATTTGATTTCAATCTTAAAAGAAGACATTAAACATGACTGATGAATTCAATCGATATTATATCAAAATTCGAGCTATTTTGGGAATAGATTCAAAAACAATCTTTGACGAACTTACAGAGGCATTGGGATCTGATGCTCCATCATATCCAGCAGTCAGAAGATGGGCGAAACGTTTTCGTGAAGGAAGAGACGATGTCACTGATGATCCTCGATCTGGTCGTCCGATTTCGGTACTTACAGATGAAAATGTTGAACGCGTTCGACAAGTTATCGAAGATGATCCACACTCAACTTATGATGATATTATGGGTGAGACTGATCTATCACGTGGTACAATAGAACGAATTATTCATGATCGTCTAAAGATGAGAAAAGTTACATCACGTTGGGTTGCTCATCAACTTACTGACGAACAAAAACAAAAACGACTTAGAATTTGTCGTCAAAATTTAGAGAAATTTAGAAATGGAACATGGCATTTATGTGATGTTATTACTGGTGATGAGACATGGATTTATCACAGGCAGATTGGTCGAAAGTCAAGCAATGCTACTTGGGTTGACGAAAATGAACTACCAAGAACCATTGTTCGTCGGAATAGATTTGAACCTAGAACACTATTTTGCTTCTTCTTCAAATCCACTGGTTCTCTTCTCATACACAAAGTAGATAAGGGCAAGACAATCGATCATGACTACTATATTGATAATTGTCTTATACCTGTTATCAATGAAATAAGAAAAAAGGAAAAGTCATCACGTACTACATATAAAATGCTTCATGATAATGGTCCTCCTCATACTCATCCAGATGTTATTGATTATTTAATGGAGGAAGGAATCGAAATCATTCCACATCCACCATATTCACCAGATCTCGCACCGTGTGACTTTTGGCTAAATGATTATATCAAGAACAAGTTGACGGATCACACAAACGAAGAATCATTAGCTCAAGAGGTTTCCACCATAGTGAAGAATATTCCAATAAACGAGTTTAAAAAGACTTTCGATAAACTGTTAGAAAGAATCAAACTTTGTATCGAAAATAATGGTGATTATTTTGAGCATTTAATAAAATAAAATAACGAATGTCTCTTCGTTTCTGTATTGTGGTTTTATGTTGGCATGATCTTTTCTTGGCTATAAATACTATAGATTTAGTCTGAAAGGATGTTAGAACTAAGTCTAAGAGAGAGTTGCTCTATATATTATTAAAGACGAGACGTTATACTATATATTGCCTTAGTAAAATATTCAATATTTATTGCTTTATTAAATTTTAAAAACTGTGATCAGAACTTTTGGTATACCCTAAGTATTTGTCGATCAGCTCGCTACACATTATGTGATCGAAGGAGGAAATCATCGAGTGATGCGCTGATGGGAAGGATTGATGACAGTAAGCAAATCAATTTTTTTTCGATGGAGATGGTAATCTGTATGTTATCGACTGCTGTAACGCTCGAGTTCAACGTTTTTCAATTCAAAAAAAAATAACTTTGACAATTTGTTCTTCTCTAGTCAATAAATGCAGCAATACTGTTTTCGTTTTCTTTTCATGTGTTTTCAAGCAATAATTAAATTTCTTTTTTTTCTGAGAACATTCTATTTTCTCAGTTGTTACTTCCCTTACTGTTCTCTCCTCATTCATGTATATATCACCTAGTCATGCACGAAATGGACATATTCGCATGTCGTACGTATTAAAACATGGCGAACATATGAATCTGTAGGCTCTTTGTGTTGCTCCTATCACCAGTGAGATACTGTAGGATATGTCTGAAGAAAACACCTACGTTCGCTCTCTAATCAAGAAACAGACTCTAGCCATTGATAATTATTACCTGTAAGCTGTTGAATAGGAGACAAATTGATCAATTGGATAACATTGACTTGCAATATGCATGACCTTGCATATCGACCGTGGTAAAACGTTCATTGAATAAAAATCGAGAAGTAAAAAAAAATTTATTTAAACGTAATCTTGAAAACATATTCATCAGTATAGATGAATAATAGAAAATGAATTGATTTATTATAAAAGAACCATACAGACTGAAACTATTCAGTAAATATGAAGGATTTCTAACAAACCATACTTGATGAAAAGAGATTTTGTGAGTGAATTCACAAATGATAAAATCATTGAAATATGCGAGTATTTATAGGGGAGAGTTGAATGATCATTTCGCACGGCAGAGATTTATATGAAGAAAAAAAGTATCGGTTGTCTGGTATGATAAAATATTCATATCTCTCTCTTTTCGTCCATCCAGTAAATGAAAGACAGTTATACATTTAGGCAATTATAACAAGCATATTTGTTGATTATTTTAGACTGTCTCAAACATTCGATGATCAATTTGAAAAAATTCTTTTGAGATAGTATGGTCTTCTGAGTTTTCTTATCTCTGAGTTCAATCAGTCAAGTAACATAGTTCATCTCACTATAGTTGATGCAATCTTAGTAACCTTTCAAGGACTATTCAATGATGGTATCCATAACTCTCTAAGTACTTTGAAATTTTTTCTTCGATTGTAAATTGAAAATATTATTTTCATTTGACTTGAATCCTTGTTATCTTATAAGAAAAGAATCAAATATGGGCTATTCGTCATTTTTGGATCTATATTTAATAACTACGGGTTTTTTTTTATTTACAAATGTTCATTCACAATCGCGAATAAAAATGAATGATTAGAAAAGCATTATGAGTGGATGTGAGAATCTCGAGAAGAAACTTGAGATGACATCTACCATTTCCATTCACTTTCACATTAGTTTTTTTCAGTTATTATTTTACAAAAATAAATAAATTTTGTCCGATCGTTAAATTTAATGGTTTTCATTCGTCTTCTCGTTTCAATGATTCAACTCTCTATCAGTAAATCAGCATTTAAATATATTTTATTTACATAATCACTGACGATAGATTATATGATTTGTGTATAAGGAAATTATTCTTTTATATATTTAGCAATTCGACATTTTTCAACTAGATTCGAAGAACGTCGTAGGTTAATATAATTGAGAGATAAATACTATTTGGTAAACAAGTTTTCGTATTAAAATGGAAAATTATTTGTTATTTGATGATAATATTTTAATTCACGTAAATATAAATAAATATGAAATTGACGTTGTTTCATCTGAGAAACATAATCAATACAAGAAATAATTTTATTATTTTGAAAATCATTGAATGTATGTTGAATCTGAAGACGAATAGTTGAGCGAATGTTAAATGTAAATTTACTTATTTGTGACATATGATAGAGAATATTTATTTCTACGAACATAAATGAAGTTTTTCTAAATTTGAAAGTCGAAAAATGTTAAAATGAAGGAATCAAAGTTGGTTGAGATGTCTACCAAGTAAATAAATACAATCATTATATTGACATGGAATTCTAATAGAATTAAAGAAGTAAAAATTCCAAGGTAAAGATCAAATGATATTCGTTGAGGATAAATATGATTCTGTTACTATATTTCGTTGAAGTATTATTTTTTACTTTTACCAATATGAACGATAAATGATTAAATTTGATTATTTTACGTAGCATTAGAAGGTCATGTAGTCTATTGAATGATGTTAAGAAAATCTTTTTTTTCTTGTTGTTATCATATGGATTATATTCAAAATCTTTATTTACTCGTAAAAAAATGTTGATCCCGCCACCAAAGATATTTACCTCAATGAGATGTTTCATTTGATATAAGATATAATGGATTCTATTGAAAAAAGTCTGACAGATCGATTTACAACCAAATGCTCCTCCATCCTTTAAAGCATTGAGTCTGATATTGAAGTATGTTAGATCTATCGTTAAAAAATCTCTTCTTTTTTTTAAGATTATTCTAGTAGAACTTTTCAATGGTGCGTGGGTGTGGATGTGGGTGTGGGTGTCGGTCTGAACTAATAAAACATCGACACCCACGCCCACACCCACACCCACACCCTCGTGCAATGGCTCCTAGGGGTGTCAGCGTTCCTCGGTCCTACGCGTTCCGTTTCCAAAGAACGGAACGCATTTCGTAGAGCATTTTCTGACGTTTTCCAAGTATAATTAAGCTGTAAACATTTGTTTACCTTTAATTTGCAGTTAAAGTATTATGCGTTCCTCGTTCCTAGGAATGGAAACGGCACTTGCGCTCCCCATTCATAGGAATGGGAACGGTGTCCGCATTCCCATTCTTAGAACGCGGAACGCATAACACTTTGGCCTTGAGTTGTAAATAAACAGGTATCAACAGCTTAATTCCACGCAAAAAATGTCAGGAAATGTTATATGATATGCATTCCGTTCTTTGGGAACGGAGCGCCTCGAAACGGGGAATATGGATATCTTTTATTCGCAATACCTTATTCTGATATGGTAGACTCATCATGAACTCTAGTTTTAATTGATAAAAGTAATATTTCTTCATACTTCTAATTTCATGAGCGTTAAAAAGCAATTTACGTTTCCAGAAATGGGGAACGGAGAGTGTAAATTGCGCTCCCTATTCTTGAGAACGGAACGATATGCGCGTTTCCCGTTTCTGAGAACGGAAACGCTACAGATCATGGCCATTTTTAAAAAGAAAGGGTCATATCTGCCTGTCATACAGCAGATAAACAACAAGAGAGAGATATTTCTTAGTGTTCCTCGTTCTGGGAATGGGAACGATGCCTGCGTTCCCGTTCTTGGAAATGGAACGCAAAAGTGACACTTCTACTTGTACCCTTATGATCGGCGTTAGACGACAGTATGTGCACATACATCCCACTAAAGCAAATATTCCTATAAAGGCTAGGATGCTTGCTAAACCATCTTGAGAGTGTGGGTGAGGATGTGGGGTGGTTATGAACGAATGACGCCCACATTCGGTATGAGAAGAGTCTATCTCAAAAGTTATTATTGGAATCGTAGTCAGTTGAGTTGGAATCATTAACGTGTCGAATCCATTCAAGAAGTATTCGAATTCTGGCCTAAGATATCTTACGTACTTTTCTACACCAAAAAGGAATTTATAATTGAATTATAATGTTTTAAAACAACTGATCTAATCAATTAGTGTTTCTATTTTGATGCAGACAAATCGAATGTTGCTACCTTGATTTTGACCATGGAATTTTTAATATTTAATCGGTTCTAATCATCATTTTTTTTCGCTGCGTGTATCTATATCCGATACTTATTAGTATAAATGTAATTTGATCGTAATTCAATTTTGTTTTTTTTAATGTTTGATATAATATTTTTTCGACATTTTACTTTTGGCGTTTATCATAAGGTATTTTGCTACTTCTCTCTAGAAGTAATTAATAGGAACAATGGGCAACCTTTTCACAAGTAACATGATATGAGTTAGAGAGGAAGATAAGGACAATACGTATGAAAAACATTTAAACACTTCAGATGTATCTTTATTATCATTTAAATTCTACTATTAACTTTTGGCAAGTTCGTAACAGTATCTTTTCTTTTTTACACTATGAATATTTTACTCCATATAATCACAATGAGTGTACTTGTAATTCCTGTTACTACTTAGTCTGCAATGTGTCGTCCAACCTTCGACTTTTACCATATTCCACACGGGGCAATTAGTGCGTGGATTGATCAGTCAGTATTAGATGGATCATATAAAACCATATACGCAATTCGAAAGCACGTTGTCCGACTTCACGACAGACCAACTGCTGCGATCACCGTCAACATAGAGGTTCTATATATGATACAAAGTGAGTGTTATGGTGCCTCTCCAAAAGGTGGCAGTTCTGTCACTCTTGTGGACGTACAAACAGAAAAGACTCAAGTTATCCAATATCCCATGGGACTTAATGGAAAACCTTTTACTTTCACTTCGCCTCGTGGAGAACAACTAACTATTGAATGTATTGACCCATTACTCTTCGCATTCAACATATTGCTGAAGAATAGTAGTGAAGTGATTGCTCGAATCCGCAATATACGTATACCCCGTCAAGATGCCAATGACACATTCACAGTAGAGGTGAATAATAGTTACAAGGGTATCAAGGCATTTTTAATCGCATTGAGTCTTGCTATGGACGAATATATGTACCCAGATAGTATCAAGGAGAAACGTAGATATTGCAATTGATACAAACAAAAATGAACATCGATCCATACGTAGTTCCCTACTATTTCTTTCTCTTCTCTCTACCATTGATTGTAAATTTTTTCATCACGTTTAAATACCATAAATCTCAATTAGTGCCTCTTGATGTATTTTTAAGTTCTTAATTCTTTAGTGCACTAATTTTTCAATAATCAGTGCATTGTTACAAAGCACAGAGCTTGTTGTATTTTATGGTATATTAATTATAAATAACAAGCGAAACCAAAAGAATAAAAACTGTGTCACAAAAGATACTGTTTTCTCATATACCGTTTAATCTTTCATCTGCATTAAGAAAAGAAAATATTTTTTTACATCAATGATTGATCATAAAACTCCACACCGATATACTTCAAATATGTTGTGCTTGAAAGAAGTAGTATATCTAATCTGGTGTTTTATCTTTAGGAATGTAAGCGCTGAATATAGAAATTGATACAGCAAATAAACATATAAGAATGTGGGGATTGATGGTGCAGGTGAGTATTAACGAATGACACCCTGATCCACACTCGCATGTTTTTTTGTGTTGCTATAGTTTTTCTCCTATATATATGAATGAATTGCAACTTTTTGGTACAATTGACGAGAAAAAATGAAAATGAACCTAAACAACTTTTGAATAGTACATTTGATTAGACTCTATGTCTGTAGTATACATCAAAAGTTTCCTAGCACTTTACCACATATTAGCTGAGATACGGCTTACTTCAACGTAAATGTACTATAAAAAACCGTTATTTTCATGAAAAATGTCATTTTAGAGTGCATCATGTATGTAAATATCTTGAGAACGGTAAAATAGAAAGCTGAATTTTTTTACCGGTTATGGAAGTCTGAGAAATATATCTACAGTGAAAATTTGAGCGAAAACAAGCAAGTCTTTCACGAGTTATACACAAAGTTATTTTCAAAAACGTCACTCTACATTTTTTCTAAAAAAACCGCTCTCTACATTTTCTACTGTAGTATAATGTAAAGTTCTCTCGAATGCAAGCATATTGAGAGCTGAAATTTTTACTGGTTATAGAACTTTTTACTTTACATAAATCTTCAAAGTTTGAGCCAAATCGAAGAAACTGCTGAAGAGTTACAAACGAATCAAAATTGAAATCGTCACTCTACAAAGTGAGTGAAATCACCTTATTCTCAAAAAGTTTTTCTATTTTTATCGAGAAAGAAATTCGAAAATATAAAGTTTTTTCCGTTCATTTTGTGTCTTAAAGAGTTGTCTTTTTTTTTGTATAGTCTTCGAATCAAGGACTTTATCTATAGCAGAATTGCAAAGCATATTTCCGTCACTCTACAAAAAAAGAAAAGTGTCTGTCAAATGATGTGTACGTTAAACGAAGAAAAAAAAAGAATATAAAATAAAAATCGATCATATACGTTGATAGAGCATCAAAGACTATACAAAACGGCCCAGTTGTATGTTTTTTCTCTTACTTTTCTATGGTCTAAAATTTCGTTTTTTTTCTCAAATATCATCGAAAACGACTATTTCCTTGTCATAAACCTCTCATAAGCCAGCAATGGTACAAGTTACAGACCTGAAATTTTTAGTGGCAGTAGGGCATACGAAAAGCAATAATGTACAAAAACATCGTCTGAATCGGTTGAGCCAAACAGAAGTTATTAGCGAAATACAGTTGAAACATCAATTGTACCAAAAAGTTGCAATTCACTCATATATATAATTGTATATTCTTGTTCTCTTTTTTATTTTGTCATTATGTACAGATCTATTATTTGTTTGCTGTTACAGTCCAATTATTTACCAGGAAAAGCTCATCTGCCGACGGTTAAATTATGCAATAAAAAATGTAGTTTTAGAAAAAAAAGTTTAAATAGTAACCAAATAGGAGCAATTGAAAACAAAAAAAAGTAGAAAAAGAAATCAAAGTATATATTAAACTTTCTTAACAAGTTTTTTTTCGGTATTTTAACATTTTTGTATTGTGTATATTTGTTTGAAGTCTAAATATTTTTATTTATTGAATAAGTTCTGTCGAATATATTAGTCTTGCATTTCAGTAAAGAAGATTACAGTGATATTAAATATTTGAGAGAACGCCTATGAGTTACATTTATATTCACATTAAATTCTTAGCAAAAAATATGACCAATCAATATAGTCGATCATAATGCAGATGCTGATAAGAAAGGCAGGCTCAAACTTTGGATATGTATCTTCCAAAATATCCAACAAGTAATCATCATGACGATGATATTGCGGTATATTAGGATCAAAATGATTAGTCTCAGCTAGAATATGACCTGTGCTACAAGCAACTGTGTACTTTTTCTCTCTAGGATAGAAAGTGACATTGAACACATTATCGTATAAATCTGTTGAAATTAAAAGAGACTGTTTCAATAGTGTCTGTGATTTGATTATATCAGCAGTTTTGTAATGTTGTTGTCGGTCGTAAAAGTTGGGATCATCACGTGTTGAATATAAATACAATGGTATCGTATTAATAGAAATCAGAGTCGTAACATTTGTTCGATCTCTAGTCCAGCCAAGGATACGACAATAATCCTTGGGTTGACAAATAACTTTGTAAAGAACTTTTTCAGGTTGTAATGAATTCATAATAACTAGTCGATCTTCGTCTCGCCACGTATAACGTAAACGAATATCCAAGGTCAATGGCTTTGTAGCGTTGGATTTATCATATAGAGTCAAATGATCACCAAAATTATGCGTAAAAAGACGGCGAGGCAATTGAAAAAGATGAGCTGTACAGCAGTAATTGTAAAATACTATGAAAAAAAAATGGATATATAGTTACATGTTGAAAGCCTATAGAAAATAAGAATTTATCCAAATACTCTTAATATCACAAAAAATGCTATGCAAAATGAAGACGAACGAAGCAATTTGGAAATTACTTTTAGAATCGATATGTTATTATCTGGTTCAAACGAAGAATAATGTTTTCTCGCATCGTTTCAACTTTGTTCTGTGAAATACAAAATCGACAATTTTGTGTCTAGGTCTTTCTTTGTGATGATTTCTTTTCGACGTTTTTTGTTTCTACGTTTTGAATACATTACTGGTTCATTTATACGATCAAAATACTTTAATTCTTTCAAGACGATTGAATCTTCATAGAAAATAACCAATGATTCATAATGGAACGATGTCAACTGTCCAGTCACTTTTTCTGTAAAACTTACCGAATTCTAGGTTATTGACTATACCGATTCTGAATATGAATATGAGACTTCTCCTCAGGTTTTTATATTATGATCTTCTTCGAAAATTAATCTGAAAAAGAAAACCTTTTTTGTTGAATTATATTTTTCGGTTGCTCAGATTATAGAACATACATCGAGTTGCCTATAAAAAAATACATTGTTTTCTTGACAATGGGTGTGATGGTGATATACACAGAAAGAAAATCCCGCAAAGCTCTTTTCATGAAATAGTAAAGTATCATTGCTACTATCTATGATATGTTCTAAATAGCTGTAAAAATATACATGTAAGCACTGCAGAAATTTTTTAGACGAGTCAAAACGTATATACAACTTCTCTGAATTAATTAACGACCAAAGTACGTCGTTTTTCTTGTATAATAATCATTCTGTATACCATGTCAAAGAATTACTTCTTACACTGACTGTTGATCAAATATTGTCATTGATATATTTAGATACTCACATGTGAGCCAAAATATTCTTTGGGTCATGTATTGATGCATTGTTCACAGTATATATATTTGATTAAACGACTGAACCAAAGAAGGCACCAAAGAAATTAGAATATATTCGTATGTAAACTGTTTTTTTTTCGTTCTGTGTGTACATGAGGAGATAAGACACTCGATATATATGAATCAGCTCATTTGTGAGGTGAAATTGGTTGATTTAAGACTGTATAGAGAGAATTGTATTGAGTGTATGCGTGCATGTTTTTTTATCGGTCGTTCTATGCATAGACAATGAACAATCGTCTATTATAACACATGCATATGAATAATGCTATTGTTTGATTTGCACTTATGATAAGGATTAAATTTTTTTACATACACTTGCGTCTATTAAAAGAAGAGAAAGTGTCCGTTCGTTATAGTGTTTAGACAGTATCGTAAAAATGAGTTATTTATTATCAACTACATTTTTTATCGCAATGATGATATCTATACAAATTGGAATGTGTTATCGGTATATTGTACCACATGATGCTCTTTACAAGGTAGTATATTAATGAAGTAGTAAAGTCATTCATTCATATAAAAAAGGATGAGAAATTACCGTTTTTATGAGGATCGAAATACTATTCTCCAAAGTATTGACAAGAAAGAGAAGCATTACAAGAAATAGTAAAGTAATTGAAATCATCTTATTGCGACAATGTGTTAATTGTTCTAATGTACAAGTATAGTTTAGCGATAGACTAAAAAAAGGTAAAAATGATTTGAAGTTAGGCATGAATGTTTTCAAGTATATCAGTAATCTTCTTTTATTTATATTAGGTGGCCGATTATTTCTGGACATGGTCAAATGTTAGTATATCGGAGCAGTTCAATCGAAGATCTTATATCCTGAACAAAAATAGTCAACTTGGCTGGGACGTATTTCGTGTCTTGCAGGAAAAGAATCAGTCGTATTATACATTCAGACGCAGTTGCGAGGTGGCTGAAATAGTGCGAAGAATGTTATCCAATTGTTTCACGATCGAAATAGATAATCGATCAATTGTTGTCGTTCATGATGGCGAACTTCATCGCACAGGCAATTTAGAAGTAGTGATTCCTCAAAATTCATTAGATCCTCACTCGAATTTTACCATTTTTTTGGCGACGCAGTTCAATATGAAACGATTCATGTTTTCAGTTTTTGTTATCGAACAAAATATGAAACGTCTTGTTGCACAAGTTAATGCACTTTCTTCTGCTTCTTCGAAGTTGCCCATACCTGATGCCTATACATTTACCGTCAATATTATTGAAGAAACGAATGAGAAAGAAATCGAACTTGTAATCATTTTATGTCTCATGATCGATGAAATGCGAGGTTACACAGGTGATGATGACGACGACAAGGAAGACTTCTACGGTAACAACTAAAATCGTACAAATAGATTAATTTAATTCGTTAAATTATCGATTCCGAACCATACAAAAACCAGCATTTATATAGCAGAATATCTTTGTAAAAATTGCAATATTTGTGAATCGTTTTTTTTTAACATATTAGAATATCATAGATGATACATTATAATTAACCCTTTGAGGACGGAATTCTTTTTTAATCACAAAAACATTTTTCAACCTTTTTGTTTTATTTTAACTCAGAATGGCTACATACACACCTTATGATAATCAAAGAAACACTTTTTTTTTGTCTCCTAAAAACAAAATGGGAATTTGCACGTGAAGCATTCGATGTTGCATCGAAAATTTTCTTCTTTGGTGCCACAATAAGCACATCTTCTTCTTTTTGCTTTTACGGGCAAATGCATTTCATGGTCAAAATTAAAGGTAGTTTTTGGCGATGCTAGTGTAGACTTTCTTTAGAAGAAGGTCTTCCAGGGCATCTGCGTTCACTAGAGTCAATGTACCTAAGCCGAACGGGCATTTTATAGGCCTTCATTGTGACTGTAATATCTCTATCATTTTTCATCATAAAATAATTATTTTTTATATTATGGGAAAGAAAACAAAATTCTACATCTTCTCATATAAAAAAAATTTTTGTAACTATAAGAATTGTTGAGTAATCAGCGGTAGAAAATTAAAAATTAAAAACGTTCGCTTTATGTGCAATGTTCCTAAAGCGAACGTCCAGCAAGAAAATGTCCTTAAAGCGAACGCGCCAGCAAAAAACAAGCGAAAATAAAAAGAGTACAATATTTATGTGTTTCTGTTCACAGATTTCAATGAAATTTTATGAAATTTATATCATTCGATTCGTCATCTTTAGCTCTATCATTCTCTAGCGGTTCAGCTTAATCGAACTTAATTTTATTTTTTTATTCCATTTATAAAAAAATACTTTCCGTTCGCTTTATGTGCATTACACATAAAGCGAACGCCCAGCAAGAAAATGTACATAGAGCGAACGCGCTAGCTATTTTAGCTGGAGAACACCCATCTTTTAGTATTTCGTTCATTTGCCATAGACAAACTTCAAAATTCACTAAAACTTCTGCTGGCAAATCTCTTCAGAAATGTTACGGTTACAACATACTAGCGGTTCAACTCGAAAATATGAAAAATAGTTTCGAAAAGATATATTTTCTGTGATTTTTGTTAATCTATAAAACGAACTGTTGAAAAGAATAAAAAAATTAATAATATTTATTATTCTTCAACATATCAACAAAAAAAATTATATCATGAGAATCAGCATCAAATTCTGATCATAACTAATTATATTATTCTTTGCGCATGTAAAAAAAATTTTTTTCGAAAAAAATATTTCACCGTAGTGCCCCACGGCAACTTGAAAATTTGTTTTTTTCGATTTTGTCGAAATTTTTAAGATTTATATGCTATTCCCAATGCTTATCACGAATATCGTAGTCATTTTCAGTTGCAATACTAGAGGAGTTTAAAAAGTACTCGAACGCTGCGCTTTTTAAGCATCCCATTGCCAGTCTGTTTCAGTTATTACAGGCTCCGAACCTAAAAGGGTGGGTGTGGGTGTGGGTATTCTTCATCTCTCAGTCACACCCACACCCACACCCACACCCCT
>CAJNOP010002568.1:0-16816 GCA_905250075.1 Rotaria sp. Silwood1
TTATAAGGAATTACCGAACCTCTGTCACTACTTTTGGTATGCTCTAAGTATAATAATTACACTTAGTACGAAATTCAATAACATATATTGTTCTAATTGAAGTAATCTCTTTGAATAATTGTTAATATGGACATTGACCTCTAAGCTCTTTTATAAATTTTTCATCAATCTGTTGATAATGATTAATAAATTTTATTAAAAAATCTTCATAAATTTAATTAATATCTTTTTTTACAATATGAGGTTGCAAATGAACTGTGTTAATATCTATTTCAAACATACACACATATTGTTTTAAAATCTCGATACTCTCATTATCATATTTTTCTTGTGAAAGTATATTATTTAGTTTTAAAATTGAATCTTTTAATACTGCAAGATAATATTTTTTTAAGTCTATATATTTTGTTGTCATATATTCACGATCTAAGTGTTGTTGTAAAACAATACATGCATCATATAGTTTTGTTATGTATCTAGCAATATTAGGAAAATTTCTCTCGAGTACTGAATATTTATAAGATTCGACTATTGACTTGTACTTTTCAGAAAAAATTTGACAAGCATCTTTATATTTACTGTCAATAACTGGAAAATATGTCGCAAGAAATTTTATTTTATCTAAACTATTTTGTACTAATAAATCATCAATATCTTTTTCAACTAAAGATTTAAGTACAAGATTTATTTGTTGATTCAGATATAGAATAAAAGCATTACTATAAATAACTTCGTTTCCTAAATCGTTATTTCTTAATATATCTGTAAGTTTAGCGTGATCAACATTAGTTCGATATTGTTCAATATCATCAATGCTAGAAATTTTTTGATTTGGGTGTGGGTGTGAGTGGAGTGCCAGAATGAAGAGAACGAATACACACACCCACATCCACCCACCTACACCCCACACCCACACCCACCCACCTACACCCCACACCCGCCACACACACCCGCCACACCCACACCCACCCACACCCCACACCCTACACCCACCCACACCCACACCCACATACCCACACCCGCCACCCACACCCCACACCCACACCCTATCAAGCTCCTCTCTATTTAAAAAGTTTAAAAAGAAAATTGATTATGTAAAAAAAAATGCTTTCTGACACATTCCATTGGCTTTATCAGTAAAAAGATAAGATTTTTTCCAAAAAAGATTCTTTGCTTTTTATCTTGCAAAAGAAAGACTAACTGACATGCTCTCCGTTACTTTTTTTTAACTTACAAGGTCTTTCTCTATCTTTAAGATAAAAGATAAAATGCATCTCTTATTAAACCAAAATGGATAATATACTGAACAGAAAAATTCTACACTAATGAATATTATAAATATCAACAGTAGTATTTTTCTAAAATTCTATTTAGCAAATGAAGATATGTGAAAAAACTTTAATATTAGAGTATATAACAGTTTTTTGACAATTTTTATTTCAAGTTTATCTATTAATAAATATCAAATAATTGTTTAACAATTAATGTATTAAATAATAAAGTAAACATGTCACAATAAGGTATAAATATAATTATAGATTCATTTATTTTGGTATGCGCAACGATTGAATTGTTACTATCAATATTGATGCTTTTGCTTTTATGTATTTTCCAAAGCAAAAAGAAATTCGAACATTTCCATGATTTTCTGACTGGTAATACTTTTATTTGTTTGCTAATTGATTTTTTCTTCATTATTGATATGTATGCTTATAATATATATGGGCATATCTATGAAAACATCTCATTTGACACAATTTAGTTTTGAATAATTTAAGTATTGTCCAAATTGGTATATTTTTATTAATGGGTGATTATCAATATTTGAAAGATTATCATTGTCAAATCTTAATAAATAATATACGCATTATACTTTCAAGAATGGTTTTACTATATATGATTCAACAATAAGCAATAATCAGATTGAATTACAATCCATAAATCAATTTGTCGACTTCATTAGTGTTATGATGAAGAAAAATGGATAGCATTTGCTAGTTCACCATTAGGTATTCAATGTGAAGTTCTTACAATCAAGATTGATGATCGAATAAATATTTGATCTTATTAAAAATATGAAAAAACTTCGTGCATTAAAGGTTCATTGTCGAAAAGGGTGAGGGTGTAAGGATGATCGATAAAAATCCGTATCATTTTTTTTTTGTCGATTAAATCTTAGAAGAATAAATGATTCTAAATATTCTATATTTTTTATTTAACAGTTGAAAAAGGAGTTGATGGTGTCTTGAATCTTCTGCACACTCACAATCCGCCTATTCATGTTATTAAACATAAATTATATAAGAGTGCTCATACATGAGAGAACAAAGAGATAGAAGGTTAGTCGCCGGTGAAGAGGTCACGCGAGTGAAAGAATTTCGACATTGTTGAAACATAGACCGTTATGAACAATTATCAAGCTAAATAACATCTCTATAAATATCCATTCAATTCAACCGTTCTGTTGTCACTTTATTTCTAATCTTCATCAGTATATAGCGAAAAAGAAAACACGTGTAGTATATTCTAGATAATATAACAAGGAAAATTCTTATTAAGAATAAAGTTTTCAAATACAAATCTTCATGTTTTATCAATTTCTCGATATGACATTACAAAGTAAGTTCCAATTAATTTGATGTATTTATTGATTAATTTCTTCTTTTTTAGAAGAACTTATTCATACAAAAAAGTAATTAATAAAATAAATTCTTGAATTTAATTTTATCTTTTTTCTTTATACCGTTTGTAGCTGTATTGAAAATTTATCAAATGGAATCTTCTATCAAATATTTGATTATCTTGATGGTTATGATATTTATAAAGCATTTTCAAATCTTAATAATCGTTTTGAAAATCTTCTTATTGATCCTTCATTTCTTATGAAAATTCAAATTTCTTCCACATCTGAATTTGATTATCATTATAAACAATTTATTAATTTAAACAAACATCATATTCTTTCATTTCATTTTAATAATGAATCAATTCAGAACGAAATTATGAAACCATGTATTATTGAATCATTCGATCATCTTGAATCAATTGTTCTTAATCCAATCTTAACATCGAAATTATTTGTACTTTTTTTTTATTTAGACTCTTTACCTCATTTATCTTCATTAACTATTTATCTAAGTGATTATCATGATGATCTTCGTGATATTTTTCATCTTATTTTTTGTCTTCGTGTATTAAAATATCTCAAATTTAAACTATTATCTTCTAATATACTTAATATAGGCACACGAATGCCTTTAAATCAACCATTTTCTTCAATTAAATATTTGGTTATTAATGCTGGTTGTGCTCATAATCAAATTACTAATCTATTATTATATATACCTCAACTTTCTCATTTATCGTGTGATTATTTAATCAAATCAAATAATAATATTAAATCTGAAATGATGATAAAATTAAATGATTTAATACATTTAACTGTTGTTATTAATGATATAGATTTTAATGAATTTGAAGAATTTTTATTGAAGTTATGTTCTCAATTGCAAATTTTAAATGTTAAGATTCATTCTTCTGATAAAAGTTATTTAAATGCTAATCGATGGGAACAATTAATTTCACAAAAGATGACTTCATTAAACAAATTCTTCTTTTCTTATACTGATATTATTCATGGAAATTTTAATATTACTTCTCATCCATTACTCAATGATTTTACTTCATCATTTTGGATTAATCGAAAATGGATTTTCAAACTATTAGCTCATGATGATGAACTCATTTATTCAATATGTCCTTATTCCTAAAGATTTTTTTGTATTGTTATATTATCTTATTGTTTAATAAAGATTTTGTTATGATAAGTTTATCATTAAAAAAATTGTTTCGATTTGGTTGAAAGAGCGTTTAAATAATTCGTATATCATCATTTAGATGAAATGCTAATGTACATCTAGGATATTAATGAACAAAAATTAAGATATCAATATTTAACAGACAGCATATCTTGCATTTCAATTATGTGTTTTAATTTGTTATCGTAATAGATAGTTCTTTGTACAACAGACGTTTTACATTAAAATAACACAATTCGATTTGATGCCTTGCTTTCCATAATATACTATTGATATATAGTATATTTTCCAAAGGAACAAAGTAATGTAATCAATCTGCGAGTGAAAAAGAACAAATGATCAAGATTTACAACTAACGACAACTGTCGAGAATTTTCTGAACTGTGGAAAAAAAGGTATTTTATGGACTATTAGATACGATAAGTAGAATTTTCATATGATTAGAATAAAGAACGAAACAATAGAATTTATTTTTTTCTTCGTATAGGAAATCAGTCAATTATATGGAAAATTTACCAAATGAAATCTTCTACGAGATGTTTGATTTTCTCGATGGTTATGATATATATCAAGCATTTTCAAATCTTAATAATCGTTTTGAAAATCTTATTAATTCTTCATTACTTATGACAATTCAAATTTCATCTTCAACAACCCTCGATTCACGTTATAAACATTTTCTTGATTCAAATAAACATCGTATTATTTCACTTCGTTTTTCTACTGAACTATTTTTCAATCATTTCATTAAGTTTTACACCATTGATTCATCATTTCTTCGTCTTCAATTACTTGTTTTTAAACCAATGTCCAGATGTATATTAATCACATTTCTCTTCAATTTAAAATTCTTACCTCAATTGTTCGCATTAACTATGTACTTTATTTATTGTTTTGATAATCTTGGTGATATTTATCAAATGATTCTTCATTTACCAGTATTAGAATATCTTAAATTGAAAATATCAGAAGCTGAACAATTAGAGATCAACATACCAATTGCTGCTAATAATCATTTTTCATCAATTAAATATTTGGTTATTGATCATTGTTGTACAATTAATCAACTTATGAATCTATTATTATACATACCTCAACTTTCTCATTTATCTTGTGGTTGTTTAATCAAATCAAATAATAATATTAAATCTGAAATGATGATAAAATTAAATGATTTAATACATTTAACTGTTGTTATTGGTGATATAGATTTTAATGAATTTGAAGAATTTTTGTTGAGGTTATGTTCTCAATTGCAAATTTTAAATGTTAAGATTCATTCTTTTGATAAAAGTTATTTAAATGCTAATCGATGGGAACAATTAATTTCACAAAAGATGACTTCAGTAAATAAATTCTTCTTTTCTTATACTGATATTATTTATGGGAATTTTAATATTACTTCTCATCCATTACTCAATGATTTTACTGCATCATTTTGGATTAATCGAAAATGGATTTTCAAAGTATTAGCTCATGATGATGAACTGACGTATTCAATACGTCCTTATTCATAAAGATTTCTTTTTTTTTAAATTGTTTTTCAATTGTTATATTCTCTTGTTATTTAAAAAAAATTTGCTTAAGTGTATCGTTATAAAATTGGTTAGATTTCGTTGAAAGATTATTTAAATAATTCGCATATCATTATTTAGATGAAATGCTGATGAACATCGAGGATATTGATGAACAAAAATAAACTAAGATCTGAATATATAACAGACAACATATCTTCTTTCATTTCAATTATGTGTTTTAATTTGTTATTGTAATGAATAATTCTTTGTGTAAGAGGTGTTTTACATTAAAATAACACAGTTCGATTTGATGACTTGTTTTCCATAATATACTATTGATATGTAGTATATTTTCCAAAGGAACAAAGTAATGTAATCCATCTGCGAGTGTGAAAAAGAACAAATGATCAAGATTAACAACAACTATGAAGAATTTTCTAAACTGTATAAAAAAAAATATATTATAGACTAGATAGATACGATAAGTGGAATTTTCAAATGATTAGAATAAAGAACGAAACAATAGAATTTTAGGCATACAATAATAGATCATATAAATATGTCGGAAGCTAAAAAAGAACAACCAGATATTCGTTTGTCTTCCGATCCAATTATACGAAGTAAGTTATAATCAATTCATTTATTTGATACATTCTAATTTATTCTAGAATCATTGTGTTCGAACGAGTAAGAAATAAAAGAAATATTTTCATTGAATCATTTTATTTTTTTTTTCATATAGGAAATCAATCAATTGTATTGAAGATTTATCGAATGAAATCTTCTATGAAATATTTGATTATCTCGATGGTTATGATGTTTATAAGGCATTTTCAAATCTTAATAATCCTTCTGAAAATCTTCTTATTAAGTCTTCACTTCTTATGAAAATTCAAATTTCTTCCACATCTGAATTTGATTATCATTATAAAGAATTAATTAATTTAAACAAACGTCATATTCTTTCATTTCATTTTAATAATGAATTAATTCTGGGCACAATCATGCAATCAAGTATTATTAAATCATTCGATCATCTTGAATGAATTGTTCTTAATGATGCTTCAATATTTAAATTCGGAGTATTTCTCTTTTATTTACAATATTTACCAGGTCTTTCTCATTTAACTGCTTGTTTGGATCATTGTTCTACGAATGTTGGTAAAATTTATTCAATGGTTTTTAAATTACCTTTATTAAAGTATTTCAAATCGGTAATATCAGATTATCCAGCATCCGATCTTACCTTACCAATTGCAACAAAAGGACGATATTCTTCAATTGAATATTTATGTATGTATCATTTTTTGACTCTTGATCATCTTCCTCATTTACTTTCTTATCTACCTCCACTTATTTATTTAAATTGTTTTGACATATTTCAATCAAATGTTGTTGTACAATTTGATATATTAACTCCATTGATGAATTTAAAACATCTATCAATTAGTGTACATAATCTTACATTTGATCGATTTGAAAAATTTCTTATAAAAATCTCGTCTCAATTAAGATTTTTAAGTGTTAAAGTTCAAGGTATCAATAAAAAGTATTTAGAAGCTGATCGATGGGAACAATTAATTATCCAATATATACCATATTTAACAAAATTTACTTCTACTTATACGGAAGAAAATATTGATAATACTTTCCAAGTGATCTCTTCTCATGCATTAATCAATCGTTTTATTTCATCATTTTGGTCTAACCATCAATGGTTATTCGAAATTCTAATCGATTATGATCTTATTACCTATTCAATTCGTCCGTATACATATGCCTTAAGAACATTTTTTATTAACCAATGTTTTTTGTAATGTTTTTTTAGAAAAAATTTATATGATTTTCAAGAACGTAGAGACTACGAGACAAATTCTAATCACAATTCTTTGGTTCATTACTATTCAGGTGTACAGATGTGCATTCCAAAACTTCGGTAATATTAACTTTTTCATTGACTATTTTGAAAAGATGAATAATACAACTTGAATTAGATTTTTTATTCGGTAGAATAAGTATTATCGGGAATGAGAATATTTAAACATTATGATATTTTTTTTCTTTTCAATATTTTTATTTCGAATAAAATTTAGAGAGCCATCAATTTGTTCTACTGAATCCTATCAAATATTTATAGGATGAATCTATGGGGACCCATCCACTTTTTGGAAAGGTTTTTCTTTTCGCTTCAAAACGCCGGTATGCACTAGAGAACACTTTTGATGAAAAACAAATAGGTCCTTCCTATTCAAAATCCCGAGTTTTGGAGCAGTTTTTCGGAACTCCTATGATATATTTTTATATATAGAGAAAATGTCAGGAAAAAAGCCTAGAACTTCTTCAAAAGCTATTTTTTCGGAATTTTCTGGTGTTCAAAAATGTAAAACAAGTCTAGAAACATGTTTCCTAAGAAACATTAGACCGGTCCTGTTGAGAGTCCTGAGTGCTGAGTCATTTTCTCTGAATATAGCAACAGTCATATTTCGTCAACTTGAGTTGCATTCAATTAATTTGAAGCATTTTTATCTTCTCTTCCTCGTAGAGTACAACAACTTTCATGATACTATCTTCTCAGAACGATGTCGAACTGATGACTTTGCCCACATCACTAGAAAGATTTGTCGTTAACCCGTCTTGCAGAAGTAAGACCACGGAGTCGAAAGGAACAGTACTATCGAAATGATAGATTTTCCATTTCTCTGTAAGGACATCTTTACACATAGAGTCTTATCCACAAATGTCGTGACTTCAAACGAATAAGATTACGAGATGAATCATTGGATATTAGAAAATATCGATTGCCCACTAGTACCTCTTTTTTTTTCAAAATTGTATCCCAATGCCGAAACGAAAATGTTGTGAACATCCGATAAAGCATGAAAAATCTACACGTGTACCAAAAGGAGTAGTGACTGTGTCATCACAGCTATCGAAATTTTTGATTTCTCAATATGATGTGGCTTACACCCGAATTTGCTGGTTGTGTCCAAGATGTCATGCATTTAAATCGAAGAAAATGATGACTCATCAATCAATGGAATTCAACGACGCCGAAAGTCCAAGTGGTGATGAACTCATGACAGAAGATTCTCCTGCCAATGATGGCGAAAATGATGATGATGCTGTCAGTGTGGAGTTTAACGATCTGAATGAAGAAGAGAAATAGAATCCTCATATTGATAGTGGTATCATAGCTGAGTCAAATGACGATGATGATGAATCAACACGTATGGATGATGAGACGACTGATCCTGAGTCGATGGATGAAGAGACAGGTCATGTTTTCTATGAACTCGAACATCAGAAAGACAAAGCAATGGAATAATTATCAAATATATTCAAGGTATTGAACATAGGCCCGATCCATGATAGGTTAGTTTGTAAATAGAATTCGAATTTTCTGAAACGACATTGATATTTAGATCAGCAGTATTACCCATTCGAACCAAAGTTGATGAGGTGTATAGAAACCTTAATCGGTTAGGTGACATATTGGATGGAAAGTCTCAAGTGTCGCATGATTCAAATCCTCACGGACTAATGATATGTGAATCAAATGAACTTTTGGATGGAATAAAATAAATTAAAATAACAATCATTTATATCTTCATTTGATAATGATTCAACTATTAATTTAAATAATAATAAAACAATTTCAATATGAAATAAATTTCTTTTCTCTTAATAATAAGTAACAAATATTGATTATTTATTATTTTTATCGTCTCTATATTTCGATTAAAAGAGAGAATTAATATAATTAATGATAATATTCTTTCTTTGATTAGATATGAAATATAAATAATATTAGAAATATAACAGATCATTTATCTAAATTATTTTCATTAGTCTATTCATTATTTTTTTTTCTCAAAAAATTATTTTTATTAGCGAACTAATATTTTATTTTATAAGACAATTTCCGCTTCTTTATCCTATTGAAAATCTAATATTGATAATGCCATTGTTATATATCGACAAGAAATCAAAATCTTATTTGAAAGAGAATTTTTCTGCTTAATTATAATTAAATTGACTGAAAATTATTTTCAATAATGTTTATTTTAAAAATAGTAAATTATAATTTTTATAGAATTTAATATAAAAGATAATCATTATAATTTATTTGTGTTTCAAAATTTCAAACTCTAATTTATTCGTTAGATACATTTTATTAATATAAAAAAGGACAAGTGATAAATTTCTACGAAACAATAATTATTTTTTAAGGATAATATTGATAGTACGAGACATGATAAAATATTATTTATCAATGTCGTAGAACAATTTTTCATAATAATTGAATTCATTGTTATTTCGTTTCATTACTATTTACTCGTAATGAAAATCATTGATCTTCATTTCATATTTTATTTATTCTTAAAACAAGTTATTTATGTAAAATAAAATTCTCTTTTGAATATAAGTATCGAATAGATCTTTAAATAAGCTATTATTTATCTTGATTTATTTAGAAAAACTTATATAGACTATTTCTTTAAGTTAAATATTGATGAGTTCATATTTCTTTGTCTTATTCATATGATGATTTTAGAACAATGAGGGTGTGGGTGTGGGTGTGGGTGTGAGTATTATCCTCAATTACACCTGCACACATACACTCATACCCACACCCACACCCACATGTATGAAAAGTCATTGCTAAGATATCTGTCATTTCTATTAGAAAATCCATCCTAATTTCTTTCCATATACTTCGGTGCTCCTTTTAGATTGTATTTCTCAAAAGAATCAGATTTAATATTTAACAGTTGTAAGATTCTTGTCAAATTAGGAGTTTTCTCGAATTGTAAATCGAGATTTTGTCGACTAGATTTTGATATTGAGAATATGGAAAAAAATTGATAGATTTATCTGTAAAAATAATAATTGGAAAAGAATAGAGACAACTAAACGAAGGTGAGATATAGCTAACATATTTTCTTCACATTGTAGTTATTTTTTTCGTCTCATCAATATACTTTCTTTCTTGTTCTTCAATATAGTTATGTTTTTGCATTCATTTATTCTTTTGATACGCTTGGAAGCGCCAAGTTCATAATCTTTATAATTATATTGGTGAGAAATTGTGAAATACTGCGTTTCTGATATTCCTTTTGAGTTAAATGTCTTCATTGGTTTTAAATAAAGTGTAAACACTTTTCATGTCTATATCTATCAATATAATTAATAAAAAATGGATTAAAAAAATGTTTATTCTGTGTATTTCATAATAGAAATTGCAGATCTTTTCCATTTTAAATAGTTTATAACTACTGATGGTGACTCTTAATCGTGGAAATCAACACTAGATGAGTGATTGATAAAATACGCTTTAATCAAATAGCGATTAAGTTTAATTATATACGACATGTTTTTGTCATACAGAACAATTAATCGTTTAATTATAACTTGGATACAAATGACTAAGATACAGAAAAAGTTTTGAGTGTTTTTTCTATACATTTCCAAGAATTACGTTTGTTAGTTGGAACTGCAATAATACACACGTCACAATAATATAGCAAACTGAGTTATAATACTCTTAAATTTTGTAATGATTATTGATATAGATATGATACGTGGCAGTATGATTTCTGCTAAGCAAAGAATCATTGTGTGACGCAAAGCTAGGTCGGTGTCGATGCAAGTCCATATGTTTCCTAGAACGTCATCCAAATTCTGTCGTCTATCGGCCGTTATTGCCTATTCGGTTTATTCTACATTCTATTTCAGCAAGCAATTCTAATGTGGAAAGTGTTTTATTTTTGAAAAAAAGGCATTTGTCTAATATTTTTTGCAATACATTTTAGCAAATTTAATAGCTGCAGAAATACAAATGCATTGAAACACATCATTGTCGCACGAACACCTACATACATCTGTTATCTCCATAAGAATTGCTTACTGAAAGTGGTGCAAACAGTAGATATAGCTACATTCAAAAAATGATATGCGTAATAAAATATCTATCTTCTTCATGTATTATTCAGTTTGAAGCCGATTGTTGCCAAAAGCGTCACTATCAATAGCGCTTAGCTTGTTGATCAGCATTATTTTTATTGATGGTAATGAGAAAAATGCAGAAGACTCATTGCAACAAAACTGAGAAGCAAATCGGATATTTTTAACATCGATACCAACCTAGTAACAACGAACTACCTCTTTATGTACTTTTAGACGTCAATTATCTAGTCGTTCGAAGAAAATGGGTTAAAACAGATTGAAGTTCTTGTATTAAATCATGCGTGCATTGATTTCAACAGCAAGCAGTATGGATTAGATGAGAAAAGCTCGATGTACTTTGAAATGATCGATTCAAACAAATTATCGACAACAAATGCATAGAACACGAGCGAACCATTTGTATAAGTCAATACTACAAACTCGTAATGAGGCCATGACCACTGTAAAGGAAAGATAAATTTTTGCCAGTCATAGACGTGTCATAGAGAATAGAACAATAATACCATCTTAGTACAGTTCTAGTATCGAACCATTATTTTTCCCTTTTTTTTTATCTTGTTGACTCATAATGACATACATAAACAATAGACTGATCGTTTTTTCCAACTTTTTTTTCTTGGAAAAATACTTCCACGTTCTTTTTATATGTCTTCTGTTTGTTGTTAAGTCATAGCTGTATATATTTTCAGCGTCTTTTTATAGATAAAAACATGATGTCATGTGTTACTGACTTATGATGAAGGTTAAATGAGTCATGGCTATAGGGTTTTTTCCCATTGATTTCTTTTTTGGGGGATATAAATATGTATCATTTATGCTTATTTACAATTCATTCGTCGATCCATACTGATCTATTCACTACAAATCTATACATTCGAAAATCTTACGATATTACTACCGGTACAGTTTTTATTTTTATTCGATGAGAATTAACTGTTGCACGTCTCTCTATCTAACAAGTCATCTCCTGTCGAATTTCTTTTCATCTATGTAGTACTCTTGATTTCGAAAAAAATATCTTATAGAACAAGCTCTTGTGCGTGAGAAATTGAAAAACATAATTTCAAGTTGATGTAAAATATCCAATAACCAGAAGATAATCTAAGTATCTTTTTCTCTTTCAATATTCCACATTCTTACTAGATTAGTAGGTACATATTTGAATACAATCACACTTTCCTAGTTTATAGTGAAAAAAAGATAGTTTTCCAACAAAATCACGTAAAAAATGTGGATCATTATATTGAGTTACACAAGAATTCACTCAAACTACAGACACTTAGTTAGGTAAGACAGAAAAAAAGTTAATTCAGATTTATACTTCATGATATTATGAGTTATTCGCCTTCAAAGCTCAATAATAAAAAGATAATCATATGAATATTGGAGATCTGCATCGCATTTTGTTTGATTATAGATCTCATAATCTTCAAAAACAAAAATTGCGAAATAATAGTGTCCGAGACGCCTTGCAGAATCTTCAACAAAAATTAGGATTTTCTCTTTTCTAGTTATAGTTGACTCTACGATAGCCAGTGGCTTGTAAATGCCAATTATTTTTCTTGCTTCGATAACGGTGGTCCTGTGTAAGCATCTATGTCCATATAGCACAACGCAAGCACCTTATCACTGCTCAGTTCTATCCATCACTCATCGTGTCGACCCCTTCTATTTAGCATTACTTGTAAAAATATATTCAAGTGTAAGAAATAATTTATTCTAGGATGTTTTTGAAGATTCTCAGACGGGACCTTTGTTTTAGGAACTGTGGACTTTGAAACAGCTTTTTCATTTTAAAAGTTATCATTTTCAGATATCGGATGGATAAGCTATGAGTTTTATATTTTGAGTCTGAGAGAACGAGTTTCCAAACTTAGATGTTTTGAAACTTTTATTTTGAGGAATCCATCAATTAAAGAATCTACTCACGATTTTCTTCTTCTAGAAAAACCTACTCTCTAATAAAGTTCTAACCGTATAGTGCAGAATGGCCATGATCACGTTCATTGAATTCCAGCAAACATTAACAGCCTGTGGATATCTATTGCCAACTAATATTCAAGAAAAGTATAATGGTTTGATTAATGCCATACCGGCAGCAAGTATTACCACTAGAGCAGAGTTAGCAATGTTCTTGGCTAACATCTACCATGAAAGTGGAGGTCTCATGCACACAGAGGAGATTAATCCTGCAGGTAATTACGAAGGAGGTCAAAGGTACCGTGGACGAGGATACATTCAGTTGACTCATCAAAGCAACTATAGACATGCGTCATTAGATCTATACCGTGACGATCGCTTGGTTGATAATCCTGACTTGGTTGCGCAGGATGAAAATGTGGCTTGGGCTACGACTGCTTGGTTCTGGAGAAGAAATGTACGTATTAGTTTATTTTACTTGAAATTGAATCTATCTTATCATTTTCTTTTGTCTTGCGTAGGTTCATCGAGTACACAATATGACTTTCGAAGGTACTATCAACGCAATCAATCCGATTGACACGCCGGCACAGATACATCATCGTCAACAGTTGCACGCAGCAATACAAAACGTATTGTACATATGAAGCAGGATTTAGCATCAAGACTTGCAATAAAAATCTACAAAAAATGCTTATATAAATTTTGCTGATGCAACCAAAGTGATATGTACAACTTATTTTCATTAGCAAAGTGTGTGAATATCGAATGTTTTATAATCAAGAAAATAACATATAATGCTTGTATTTTTTTTAAAAGACAAATATTAAAAAAAAAAGAACCTATACAAGAAACATCAACAAGTTGAAAATTATTCCTTGTCTATGTTGTATCAAAACTGAAACTACGTAGTTCTGTTTTTTTTTCATGTTGAAATCTAAACAAGTGATGTATGTAAAGGCATGAAGAAAAAGAAGAAGTTATATTTAATTAAAGATGAAATTGACGGATAGATATCACGATTTACTATCAGGGAAACATAATGTTGAATTTAATACTATATACCATTTTGCAAGTACCAATATCAAAGTGTAAATTTCTAGAGAAAAGTGTACGACGTACATTCTTCTGAACAACTTGTAAAACACCGTGTAAACTAGAAAAAAAAACAGCTGTTCTATACATTTCGTTTTTGCTTGGTATGCCTGCTATTGCAATCCTTGTTTAGCGTTGTCCTGTATTTTGTTCTAATGATACTTATCATGAAAACTGTCGTTCCTCTCTTTCCCCCGCTTCTTCTCAGAGGGTGTGAGATGTGAAAGTACTTGTCGTTTCTTCATACATTCATTCTGCTAATTTTATTTAGTTCAATCATCTTTTACAAATGCATTTATAATAGATAACGATTATAACACTTAGGAGGAAAATTCATATATTGTATAACTGAAGAAAAAGATTTCTTTTGCAATAAAGTTACATTTCTAAGAAACCGAACACGCAAATAAAATATTAAAGTTTCTTACACCAAATACAACGAAAAATTAGCATTATATAGTAAAGCCGTGTTGTACATTAAAAATTAATAAAGGCATAATTTTTTTCAGAAATAGTTCTAGTCAATTTGGGGTGTCGATGTGGGTGTGGGTGTGCGGGTGTAGGGTGTGGGGTATGGGTGGGTGGATGTGGGTGTGGGTGGGTGTGTGGGTGTGGGTGTGGGTGGGTATGGGTGTGGAGTGGGGTGTGGGTGTGGGTGCGGGTGGGTGTGGGTGCGGTGTGGGTGTGTGGGTATGGGTGGGTGTGGGTGCGGTGTGGGTGCGGTGTGGGTGTGTGGGTATGGGTGTGTGGGTATGGGTGTGTGGGTGGGTGTGGGGTGTCGGTGTCGGTGTGGGTGTGGGTGTGGGTAGGTGTGGGTGCGAGTGTGGGTGCGGGTGTGGGTGTGGGTGTGGGTGTAACTGTCGGTAGAAATAACATTGACACCTTCATCTACCAACACACACCCACACCCTTTCTGATGTCGAAGGGATTTAAAATATGGATCATTTAATGGATGATCAAAAGAAACAACGCTTAATCAATGAATTTTCAACAATATCAAAATGTTCTGCAAAACTTGAACATAATCAAGCGGATACATACAGTTGTAATCATAACACTCGAAAAATTATTTTTGTCCTAACATCATTATTAGAAAAACTTGGGTTTAATTCAAATGATACACAAGGATCTGATTTAATAGATGATGCGAATATGATCTGTAAATAAATAGTTCATCTGTTCTTCCCTACATAATTTAAATTATTCATATCATTCTAGCTGATGGTTTCATCAATCTTGATGATATGTTATCTATCATTGATAAGCTGTTGGTAAAAAGAAATGAACCTATTGAAGTTGTTGATGATGAACCGGTAAAAATATCAATGAATATTTTTTTGTTTTTGCTTCTCCTCACTGTGACTGTAGTCGAGTCAATTTATCATTCTTGACTATGTTCATTTTTGTCCAAATAAAATGTGAATTATAGATCTTGTCTGATATCTAATATGTCTTTTGATCGATTATAGGATGAAGATTAATTATTAAAGAATCTTAAAAAATTTCAAAACGGGTCACAGAATTGACTGCTAAAAACGTTGTTGTTACGAAAGATATGGTCAAACAACTTCAACAAGATTTTAATATACCTGATCATCTATTGGAATAAAAACATTTAATTTTTTTTTGTATTTTTTCGAACAAAAATATCTGATAAATATAAGAAACAAGAAATAGGTTTACATTTGAAACTGAATAATATTTCTTTTCTTTTACGAGAGCAGAGAAAGAGTAAATAATGATCTATGTTCACAAGCAAGGTGAAACAGTATCAGTTAATGATCATTAATTTACAAGAATAATTGGATATGCGTTTACAACAACGACAAACTCGTAAAACAGAAATTTCTCTTGTACGACGTGAACTTTTTTTTACAATGTTTTGGTTGACACATATATATATAATGTTATTCTTTAAATATTTATTCTTCTTTAGAATGAATATACATTCAAATTTAATATTCTTCTATGGAATAGAAACTCATTTTATATAAAAACCATTATTCATAAAAGCTTGACAAAATTGTTTTTAGAATTTCATGAATTTTCCTCAAAGACTTTGTTTTATTTATTTATTTGAAATACAATAAATTTCTAAAATTTTTAACAATTGAAAAATTTACTTTTTCAATATAAAATCAATATACAGGATTATGTAAAAGTCAGTTTATTCAGAACAAAATTGAATATCTCTATTATGGTTCGAGCAAATGAGCTGATTTTTTTATCAATGATAAAGATATGTACCAAGTTTATATCTATAAAGATATATCTAGAGAAACTCTTTGTTAAATATCACTATTGATCTCAACACAAAAAGAAAAGTTTTACTTTTTGACAGATAGGAGAAAAAAACAATATATTTAACAAAGATTTTCTCTAGATATATCTTTATAGATATGAAGCTTGTATATAATTTTATTATTTAAAAAAAAAATTAGCTGGTTTGCTTGAATCGTAATGGATCGAGATATTCAATTTTATTCTGGATAAACTGAC
>CAJNOP010002569.1:0-15010 GCA_905250075.1 Rotaria sp. Silwood1
TCTTTCGAAATGGGTCAGTAATCTTTTGCGATACTTATGTTATCTCAATATGGTATAACTGTAACTTCTATAGAAAGTGATAAATTTGAACAAACAAGAGTTCAAACAGGATATGTGACTTTTTACTATTGTAGAATGATATGAAAGAGAAGACAATAGTTAAGAAAGTTTTTTATGATTTTTATTCTAATAGTTGAGATTTCTCTGAATTTCAATTTTCAGATTATTTTATTGAGTCTTTCTTTTGAAAAGTTCAGAAATATGAACTGAAATCTTCAGAAAATAGTAGTAGATAAACGTTTTGGCCTTCTAACGAGCAAAAATGAAAACCGGCTGCAAAGCTATATATGCTACAAGATAGAGCAAGTGACGCTCTACAAAACCTACAAGATTATAATTCACCCAAATTCGGAAGAGATTTTTTATTAGGAGAGAAAGTTTGTCTAGCAGTCAATTTATTGTGGTCTCATTAAAAATACTGCTTAAAAAGCGAAAAGGTTTTGGTTCATATATTGTTGGATAGAGCTGAGCACGGGCTATCAGAATATGTATAGAATGTTTCAATTTGATCTTAAAATAAAAGAGAAAATGTTCTCGGAAAATTCAGAATTTTTCACTTTGACTATGATTTTTTGCGAATATTTGAAAACAGTATTTTGCTTCTTTCAACCTTAATCCATAATCAAACCTTTAACAATTTGTTACCAAAATGATCAGCTTATCGAGCTCTACAAACTCTGAAAATTTGAGCCAATTCTGAGAAAGTCGATGTAAAGGTGGTAGGTTTCCGATGGATTGACCCTTTTCAAGAATAAAGAGCAACTGAAAAATATAGTAAAAGTCAATTCTCTCAAAGAATGTTGTAATATCTTGCAATTTCGATTAGTATAAAAGCATGATAAATAACTTAACTGAATGATTCGTTTTATTATCTAGATTCTAAAAAGAGCCGATAAGTCTACATATCTCGATAATTGTACTTCGGATAACTTAAAATATTCCTTAATTTTTCTTGAGTAACATTAATCAGCAATAATTCATTTTCTAGAGTAATATCTTATCTATAATTAGAATGCTAAACAGAATTTTCAGTAGTATCAAACTTCAAAAGTTGAATTAAATTCAAATATCAAGTTTAAAGTTCTAACTTTGAAGATCCTTCCGGCGCGATATCATCTGATGCAATGATGATTGGCATGATTTTGTGTTAGTCATCATCCGTGAAACTTCTTTCGGAGCACCCTCACCTGCGGCGATTGTGTTTGTATGTAAGATTTTTCAGTCGTGATTCTTCAAAGTGATTTTGATTTGAAAATGGAGAGTTGAAAAGTGAAATTTCAATTGAATTCAAGTGTCAAGTATGACATATATGAGAATTTTTGTCTGCTATTGATAATTATCGTTATTAAGGTCATAAGATATGAGAGGCAGTTTTTATTCCCTCGAATATATATTTGTGTAACTTTCGAATCAGAGATAGTTCAGGAGACGAAGCTATTCATCGTCGTCCTACGCTAATGTTAGTGCGGGTTAGTTTCGTACTCACAACTCACATCCAGTCGAGGGTGTGGTTGTTGTATGTGGGTGTAGATGATCGAAGAAGAATAACCCACACCCACCCAAACCCAAAATTTTTTTTATTTTATTTTTCCTTAAAGTGAATAAGGAGGAAACTTTTGTGTGAAATCAAGTTTACCCGGAGATATTCTTCGTAAAATATGGTAAAATAAATATTTTTATTATTTCAATGGATCATTGTTCAATTTTTTTTTAGAAGTCTTGCTGATATAACAACTGATGGTCGTTTAGACAAACGAGAATTTGCTATCGCTTGTCATTTAATCACATCTCAAGTAAGTAAAAAAATGATTTGTTTTTTTTTTGTTTTGTTTTGTAATTCTCTTTTTTGTTAATTAAGATTCAAAAAAAGGACCATTGCCATCAACTCTTCCACCAACTCTTCTTGCCAATGCATAAACAATAACAACGAATGGCATAGCACCAATGTCTAGTCTACATTAGTTTTATCAACAACCCGTAAGCTGTTTGGTTTTATTTTTTTTCTCTCAGATATAAAAAAAACATTGGAGTGACTTCATATTAAAGAATCATTCAATTATCGGAGTGGTAAGATTAAAACAGACATCATCGCTGCTTTATTAGAATAATGCTTTGTTAACTCATTGATTATTTGTTTTTTATTTAATTTAATCACTAATCATTTTGTTTTTTTAGATCCTGGTTAACCATTCATTTTTAGGTAAGTAAAATATTTGAATAATTTTTGTTTTTTTTTTGTTTTTCTTGATGTTTAGTCGTCTGTTAAAACCAATTGTTATTCCACCATCACCATTAACATCAACAATACGATCAAAATATCTTCAACAGTTTCATTTATTAGTTGATGTAACAAAATATGGATTTATGAATGGTATACAAGCAAAAAATATTCTTCAACAAACTGGATTATCACAAATGTTACTTCATCAAATAGGGTAAATATTTTGTTTTATGGAATATTGTCTAGTTTCTTTGTTCATCTGATTGTAAATACAGTGAAGTGCAAAAAAAAAAAAGAATTGTTGTAAGTCTTAAAACTATCTACATAGGATTAGTGAAAGTTCAGCATGAAATTGATTTACACATACATGTTTATTGAATCAGAGATATATGTAAATTTACATTGAATGACAAAATAACCGAAATGTTATTGAATAAATAGGAGTTCATATTTTAAAAATTTATATGAGAAATATTTTATATAAAATCAATATTTTCTTTCAGTTAGTGATCGATTTTTTACATATAAGCAACAATTAAGATTGACCTGGCGATTGTCCATCATGCTTAACTAATACAACATTGCTGAGATCTACTAAAGAAGAAGCCAGGCTAACAAAATCATTCTGAGTACCGATAGTTTAATTGAAAACTTTCTTTAGCTCCAGCAGCGTATACCATTGTTCCATATTTTAGCTACAGATTTAATCTATCAATAGGAAAGATCAACACTAGAGTCTGATGAAATCAAGATTTTTGGTCATCCCTATATTTTTCTTTTTCTCGAAATCTCTGTTCTGTGTCTTCGTGATACACTAGTTGAAAAGCTAGACAGGGAAAGACTGGAACTGTTGTTCAAATGTCAAGATCTAACTAGAGTATTACCAACTATTGAACGTTGTACGCTTTCATATTATGGTTACGAATAGATTCCTTTGCAACTAAAAAAAATTCGCAAGATCTACTGGTAAATGATGATAATCATTTTATTGAATTTTTTATTTACTGCAAAGTATTTTCGAAAAAAATTAATATTAATACTTTTGACCTGACCTGTTGTCTATAGATAAATCTAATAGTCATTGTAATTCTTTGAAAATTTCAATGAAAATGAACATGTCTTTCTATGTCTCACACAGCAGTGTCACATATCCAAGATTTTGGAGATGCTACCGCGTCTCCCTCGGGAGATGCCGCATCTCGCGCGAGAGATGCGGGTGTGGATGTGGGGGATGCGCATCTCTAAAGGAGATCTTACATCTCCAGTGGTGAATGACCACACCTCTCGAGTGTGGGTGTCGCTTCTCCCGCTGGAGACGCGGCATCTCCCACGGGAGATGTGATGGCATCTCCAAAATCTTGGATATGTGACACTACTCGTCTCACAGCTGGTTTTTTCAAAATTAAATATCTCGAGAAAGACATATTTCTTTTCGTTGAAACTTTCAAGACATTTTAATAACTACTAGATCTATCTATAGAAAAGAATTTAGATTAAAAATATTTATTTCATTCTCTCAGAAATATCTTGCATAACGTGAAAACTTCTTCATTGTCATTATATGAAGTCACACTACCTAAAACTACTAATTATATTAGTCTGTTGCATTTCACTATATTTAAACCATAAAATCGATCCTTTTCAAAGCTTATAAATAGTAGCATAACTTGGTTGACATTCAGTTCTAATGAATATTTCTTTATTTTTTTTTGTTAAGGAATTTAGCTGATCATGATAAAGATGATCGTTTAACTCCGGATGAATTTGTTTTTGCAATGCATTATTGTGATATTGTTCGTGCTGGTTAAACATTACCATATCGTTTACCAGAAGAATGGTCACATGCAAATATAATGCAACATGAATGTACAGGTTCATTATCAAAATCAAATATGAATCAAGCATTTGCTCATATTAATTAAGAACTTAAAGAGATATTTATTGCATTACAAAATCCAACAGACAATCATTCTGATGAAACAACAGAGCTTGAACGAAAATAATAGTTTAGTAGTAACTTATGAAGAAAAACGTTAAAAAAATGATGAAGTTTGTATTTCAACAAATAATTTTCTAAACTTTTTTTTGAATTTATTTTTTTTATAGGATGGATATAAAGAATTACAACAACATCGACAATTATTACGTGAACAAGAAAAACGTGTAGAAAGAGAACGTGAAGAACGAGGTAATTAGTAGAATTAAATAATTGAAGAAAATTTCGAATTTTTCTTTTATAGAATGTAAACGTGAATTAGAATTACAAAAACAAAAACAAAAAGATAATCAAAAACATAAAAAACAAATGGAATTTGAAAGACAATTAAAAAGAGAACGACAAATGGAACAACCTAAAGAAGAAGAACGAAGAAAATTATTTGAACAACGAGAAGTAAATTTAGCAGAATCATTATTTATATCTATCTATTCTTTTCTTTTTAGACAGCAAGAAAAGAAATTGAATATAAAAGTCGTCTTGAATGGGAACGACAACATATGCAAGAATTAACAACACAATAATCTTGTTTACTTGAACAAATAAATGATTTAAAATCTCGTGAAAAGCTCTCGAACTTGAATTACAAAGTATGGATGATACCTATTCAAATAAATATAAATATTCAAACAATTGATCAAACAATAATTGATATACAAAAACATACAATTAATGAAAAAAGTCTTTTTGAAAACATTGAACAACACCGTAAAGATTTAATGATGAAATTACATAATATAAAAATTGAAAAAAAATCATTGAATTCATCATTAAAACATCTTAATCAAATCGAAAGAATTTAGTAAGAATTGTATTAAATTAAAATCTTTTGAATCTTTAAGATAGTTGTGCAATAATTTGATTGAGAAGAGCAAGACTCAACCCACTCGCTTCCAATACTGAATCAGAAAAAAATGAATATTTAAATTTAACAGTAAAGTCAAGTAGATAATATCGACTAACGATCATATGAGTTTAAATTCTCAAACAATTCGATCATCTCTTTCTATAAACAACAGATATGTTTAATAGACAAACCAGATATGAAATCAATACCGATATAGATTTTAGACGGATCGGTTTCATCTATGAGACAAATTCTCATGTTAAACAAAATATTGATTAGTTAAAACCAAAGAGTAAATATTCTAGAAAAAGAATGTTGAATGTTTTACGAACCACAGCGTAGTAGCAGCTCGTTTCAAACTTATCTATATTTGTAGAAGATTATTCCAAGTTTTTTACTAGATAAATTTTTACTAAAATCGAAATTCAGATCGCCTGGTCTCGCTTATGTCTACTAACTTATCTTAGATATGATTCATACGGCTTAGATGTTAAAGTTCGTTGTATCAGAATCGAAATTCGATGAACAGATCAGAGTTACCAATGAGACGGAGGGAGAGGAGGAATGACGAGGGCTTTTCCCTCTCAAAAATCTCGGACTTTCTGCCAAAATTTTAACACTTTCTGCAGGAATTTTTAAAGTCACATAGGAAATCCTGACAGAAAGCGAGTTTTAATAATCTTAGCTCTGTCTTCAGCACAAAGTCATATAAAGATACTTTGTGTCATAAAGTGCTCGCAGAAAGTCGATGATTTTAGCATTCTGTGTTCTATGTATGGCAGAAAGTCGAATAAAGGAACTTTCTGCAAAAATTTCTGGATTTGCTGTAGAATTTATAGCCCCTCTCACTTCTAAAAACAATCGGGAACTCTGGACCACATCATAAAAGAATCGTCAGATTTCGAGATATGATGCTGCTAAATTCAGCTGAATAAGAAATTTGTTTTGCTATGAGATAGTCAAATAATAAGATGTGTTTAATTCATTGAGCTGAAACTGGTCAAGCAACTTTTCATCGTTTGAGTCAGGGTTGATGACCCAGCTTTTTTCATGTGAGTTGAAGTTACTGTACACTTCATTTTAATCTGTTCAGGGAAATAGCGTGCAGCCAATTCCATCAAGAACACTCCGGAGATAGTTGGATCTTGGAATCAAGAGCATGGTGATTGGCTTTCAAGATCCGATTGGAAAGTCAGTGAAACCTAGCATCGAAATCATCGTTGATACTTTCTATCGATCAAAGGAAACTTCTGGAATGCATTTTTAACCTTTTTTTTTCTATATAAAGGTATGGGTAGTCGAGAATCTGAGCAAATGAAATTCTTCCAATTCCAAACACCAATAAAAACTATCCAACAAGAAAATAGACGTATTGATGAACAAATTCTTACATTTACTAATCAATGTAAACAATACCAAAATCAAATGGAACAACTTCGTCTTCAACTCAATCAACTTGAACAAGATGCTAAAAATAAAAAACCATCAAAGTAAATTTAAAAAAATCTATTAAGTCTCCAACTCTAAAATTTATTATTATTCTTTTTTTTTTAGCAAAATTATTACTCCTTCAGCATTTGGCAACTATTTCTTTTCTGTCTAGTCTATGCTCTTATCGTTTTTTTCTTGCTTCATTATATTTATTTCTCAGCTAATTATGATCAATTTTATGCTAATATTTCTTCTAATATTGATGTTGATCCATTTCAAACAGTCGATCCATTTGCTTCTCAATCTGATATAGGTTCACCAACAACACCAAATGATTGGTTTCAATCATCGAACAATGTTCATACAACAAATTATCCATTTGGTTCCAAAATTGAATCTCCAAACACAACAAATACAGCACCAAAAGCTAAATCATCATCAGTTGATCCATGGAGTGGAACAACAACAACAACAATAACTAATAAGAGACGGTCCATGACAGCACCAAGAATCCGAAGCACTCGTCAAAATTTAAATTTTTGATTTTTTATATGCATTCGAAAGGGTAATATCTGAAACTAATAAACCTAAATTTTTAGTGCATTTGGACATTTTATAGTAAAGTTAGTTTGGATCGACTTTTAGCACCGTCTACCTAGTATCAAGAAAAACAATGATGAATTATCTCATAAATGTCTGCTAGTATTACACTACAAGGAATGAGAGATTTGTTTCATGTTATATACCAAATGATAGAGTATGGATAGATGGGGAAAATGAGCTGTTTGAAATATTGTGTATCATTCCTTTACTGGACTAACATGACTGAAAAAGCTAACAGGTTACTAGTCTATGACGTCAGACTTTTGGAGATATATCTGTTGCCATTCATTGAAATCATTAGTGTCCGGGCTGGATTTTTTATATGTTATATAACTTTTGATTCTCAACAAAACGGTAAAAAAATTAGGAAAAAAAAAAGCATAGAATGGATACAAAAAGCGGCATATTCTGGCAAAAGCTAGGTAAATAGCATCGAGGAAAACGACCTTAAGCGTTTTCCAAGGACTTTCACTTATGGAAATCTTCACTTCGCACGAATTAGGATTCTATCCTGAATCAAATGGCATAGACCATTTCTTCAAAAACAGAAAAACATTTTTGACCCCCGCAAATCCCTGAGGGGGCTGCACGGAAATTTCGAAAAAAATATTTTTTGGTGTAATCGAAAGATGATCAATCAGGAAGATAGGAATAAGAATATTGATCGCAATCATATGCTGAAAGTGCATAATTCTCTATGATTTAGTAGTATAGGGTGAACATTCGGAGTCATTTTCTTCCAACAAAACTTCCAATGCTTCAACAGAAAAATGGTCTTCATACTACAAAATCACAGCCAATAATGAAATTCTAGTATATGATTGCGATCAATATTCTTATTCCTATCTTCCTGATTGATCATCTTTCGATTACACCAAAAAATATTTTTTTCGAAATTTCCGTGCAGCCCCCTCAGGGATTTGCGGGGGTCAAAAATGTTTTTCTGTTTTTGAAGAAATGGTCTATGCCATTTGATTCAGGATAGAATCCTAATTCGTGCGAAGTGAAGATTTCCATAAGTGAAAGTCCTTGGAAAACGCTTAAGGTCGTTTTCCTCGATGCTATTTACCTAGCTTTTGCCAGAATATGCCGCTTTTTGTATCCATTCTATGCTTTTTTTTCCTAATTTTTTTACCGTTTTGTTGAGAATCAAAAGTTATATAACATATAAAAAATCCAGCCCGGACACTAATGATTTCAATGAATGGCAACAGATATATCTCCAAAAGTCTGACGTCATAGACTAGTAACCTGTTAGCTTTTTCAGTCATGTTAGTCCAGTAAAGGAATGATACACAATATTTCAAACAGCTCATTTTCCCCATCTATCCATACTCTATCATTTGGTATATAACATGAAACAAATCTCTCATTCCTTGTAGTGTAATACTAGCAGACATTTATGAGATAATTCATCATTGTTTTTCTTGATACTAGGTAGACGGTGCTAAAAGTCGATCCAAACTAACTTTACTATAAAATGTCCAAATGCACTAAAAATTTAGGTTTATTAGTTTCAGATATTACCCTTTCGAATGCATATAAAAAATCAAAAATTTAAATTTTGACGAGTGCTTCGGATTCTTGGTGCTGTCATGGACCCTTTCTTAATAGTAAAAAAAACTCGACGAAGCACGCCGCAGAAATATTTTAATCATTTCTACTAGTGAACAGCAATATATGCTGCAAAATCTTAATAAGATAAACTCTAACTCTTTCCCACTTCTTCCGAATCCAGACATGATACGCTATTTCTCTCCAGAACTAACCATTTCTACTAGAAGAGTCCACTTCCACTAGAAACATCCCTTACGAAGAAAAAATAAAATGATCCATTTCTCTCTAAGCCTTTTAGACTTCTGCTTGTGAATGGAGATATGGATGGAGTGATTCTCTTTGTTATTGTTGTTTTTCTCTCGGAATGATGGGGTCGAATGAAGGTGGTGTGTTTGTGGAAAAGCGTTTCCTTCCGACTTTTTGCGGTTGAAGCATTTCTGCTTGAAGTGGAACAATTTCTCTTTGATAGGGAGATATGATCCAGCCCTCGCTCTGATAGCTTCGGCTGTTTGGTAATCACCTCGCTATACAAAAAAATTATTGTGAAGATTGGAATTCTTCTTTTCACTGGCAAAGTTAACGTCTATTAAATTAGAATGTGGGTTTGGGTGTCGCTGCGAGGCAAGAAAAGAGTCAGCCATACCCGTCACACACTCCACACCCATATACACATCAACACCCAGCCTTGAGGTTCGAAGGGCATGGCAGGGAGACAAGCTTGGATAACAGCTACAGCTGGATTACTTTATTGTTAAGTTAGAATAGATTTATATACATCATGGAAGAAAAAATCACAAAAAATGTGAAAATACAGAACAAAATGAACAATTGAAAACGAAGGACATGCTATCATAACAGACGACATCTAACAAGAAAAGAAAAAAAAATAATGACATCCTGAATACTTAGAAAGCATGATAGAGTATACGTGCGAGATTAAAGAGTGCGAGAGAAAGAGGAAGAGGGAAAGACTCTTATCTGAAACTCTCACAAATATGTACCGTTAAAGTTCGTTTTTGAATACATAACTGCGAAGTAAGGTTAATAGTCAGACCTTTTCGCTGTTTGTTATTTTTTGGCCTTCGGTTCTTTGCCATTGGATTCCTGTTCTTTTTCTTCTTTCCCTTTCGGTTTCTGCTCTTTGCTGTTAGATTCTTGAGATTCTTTACCCTTGGATTCTTGTTTTTTGTCGTTTGATTTTTCTTCTTTCTTCTTTGGTTCTTTTCCTTTGTCTTTCGGTTTTTCTTCATTGCCTTCTTTGCCCTTAGGTTCTTGGGTTTGTTTACCCTTGGATTCTTGTTCTTTTCCTTCTTTGTCCTTAGATTCTTGAGATTTATTGCTCTTGGATTCTTGTTTCTTGTCCTTTTGTTCTTCTCCTTTGCCTTTTTTACCCTCCGATTTTTGCTCTTTGCCCTTAGACTCTTGAGATTCGTTGCCCTTGGATGCTTGCTTTTTGCCCTTCGGTACTTCTTCTTTCTCCTTTGATTCTTCTTCTTGCTCTTGTGGTTCTTCTTCTTGCTCTTGGGGTTCTTCTTCTTGCTCTTGGGGTTCTTCTTCTTGCTCTTGCGGTTCTTCTTCTTGCTCTTGCGCTTCTTCCTCTTTAGGTTCTTCTTCTTTGCCCTTCTTGGTTGAGTCTTGTTTTTTGTTCTTCGTTTCTTTTTCTTCTTCACCGTTCTTGGATTCTTTTTTTTCTTTGCCATCTTTTGATTCTTCCTTCGATGCTGTATGAAAGCCATAGACTATGAGAGCGCCGATGAGAAAGCCTCCGACGACGTACATTTTATCATTGCGGACCTTCTGCGGACCACCTTGAGTGTCCATCATTGGAATGCCAGGCATCGTCTTCATAGCACCGAGGTTCCTATTAATAGTTGTATATTCAGGTGTTTTCGTTGGTGTGGCAGTCGCTGAACGAGAGACACGAATAAGTAGTGGAAGACGACTGAATAGTTTCGAATTTTTCGATAGAAGCGACATTTTGTTGTGAGGTAAGAAAGGCACGTGTGTATCAATACGATAGCTGTATGTTCGCTCACGGTTTTATTTTTTATGAGACTATGGTTATTATCAAAGCAAGAAAAAAAGACGGAAAGAAAAGAAAAAAGAAAAAAAAAATGTGACTATCGTCGACAAGCGTGCATGGAGGAGAATCGAGTACGTATCTCAATGTCAAATAGTAAAATGCCTAAGATGAAAGAAATGATATGAAGCTATCACAAACACCAATCAGAACGCAGATATAAACAACCAAGCACATTCGTTCAATATTCTACCTATAACAATCCAAAAAGGCTAAAACCGATAAACACTGCTTCGAACACCGAAAATAGATAACCTTTAGCAACAATTCCTCATAGAGTGTGAAACTGATATGAAATTCTCCGACTCCGAGCAAAGAATACAAAAAATTTCATATCCGAACAATCAGTTGAAGATTTCCATACAATGAAACCTTAATGCTTTTTGCCTCGGCCTAGAAGACACATACTTCGATGTAGGACTATTTGATCCATCAATTGATCACCTCTTTCTCTCTCTGAAACGATCCATCGAGATGATAGACCTCGAAAATTGCCAAAACGACTCATATACGGCACATATAATTACCTCAACCGATTTCAAAACCCTGCCATTTCTTTCACCATACAACAAACACACATCAATCTACACAGAGATATCAGAGCTCTCGATTAGACTGCGTCTTCTCTTCTGGCAAAATCTTTTCACAAGAAAAAAACTAAAAAATATTAATAATTCTGGCACAACAAGAACACCCACATCCACACCTTACTGTTAGAGATCATCTGTATAGCAATAGTTCGTGGCATCTTATTTGTTTTTGTTGTGCAAACTCTTTTTTTCTGTCTTTTATTTGAAAACTTTTCCAAACTTAGGTTTTTTGCGAACTCAGAAAAATATGTTAGAGAAATTTCTATACATGAGGTCAACATCTTTAGGTCATTTCCTCCAATTTTCAAGAAATTTCTCTATTATATTGCTCTGTAATCTGAAAAAGTTGCTTAATAAGCCCCTCAAATTCGGAGCGAATTGAGCCATCAAAATGTTTAAATCCAGAGGAAACCACGACCAAATTCTATCGAAGTAGGAACGTGGGATGTGCGCATGGGGTGTTGAAAGATGTAGAGTGAGTGAAGACTGACATCTAGAATGTCGATATACTTAATATGCAGGGTCGTCATCAGAAGGGTATCGAGCTAAATCGAATGACATATAGCGTATACATCATTGTTCGTTTCATTTTCAAAAAATCGAAAACCTAGGCGATATGGCGATTTCTTTGTTGTTTTCGTTAATTCAAAGGTCTTTACTTATCAAGTTTTAACTAAAATAAGCACCATATAAATAACTTTTGCTGTCATTGTATATGTCTCAAATCGTTCTCACCTTTAATTTGTTCAATGAGATGTAGAGAAATCATTGTCTATCTTTCTGTGACTGTTATGAAAAGATGACGCGAATATATCATAACCGTATGTCTGAGCTTCTTAGTAACGTGAAACTATAAGCTGTCCTTAATAAACGTTTCAAAAAAATTAAGATTTCATTTGACAAAGACGGTGCTATTGACTAAGAAATTCAATCTTCATCTCATGCCGATTCGTAATAAAATATTACCTTCGAGAAGGAAGAATAAGCTAAGTTTTCGATCATCAAAATTCCTTGAATTTCTTGAAAATTTTCCATGATCTGGGAATGCAGAATTCAATATTGTTCATCTTGACATTTGGTATCCCATAAGATATGCAGAAACTAATCAATACTCTGCTTATTTTTTGGGCAAACTTTTCAACAGACGTTATAATAAAAAGCTGACAAACCTCAAACAATTTTGAAATGCATTGATCGTCTTACCGGTTACGATTCGAAAAATATTACTTGCTGATAACTTTTGTCAGATAATATTATTAAATGGCAGAAAGTATTTGCTCTTTATATGCACATAGTTTGATGGAGCGTCGTGAAAAAAAAATATCACTGCATATTTTTTTTTACAAGAAATAGATTGCTAGCAAAGCATTCAATATGTTGATGTGGACACCAAAAAGTTTGCATCAAAATATATACAACAAATGAGAGCTAAATCCATATCTTCCGATATTCGGTTGGCTACTGTGATCTAGTTAAGCTACAGAAATACATTCTATTATTAGAAAGTTCTGCGTTTATTGCCCATGGATTTAATGTGACTCTTACAACTACTCTTTCTTCACCATAATTTTAGTTTATTATTCTCTAGTCTCATTTTTTAGATTTTCTTCGCTTAATTCCATGACATTCGAACATCTTTCTCAAACTTTCAACATTTCAGAACCACTTTCATATGATAGTTGCAAATCAAATAGTTGTCCTTTATTCTTCAGTCTCATTTCGAGCAATTTTCGAAGATTTTTTTTAGTTTAAATGAAAATTCGATTTCGCTCTTATCACTAACATCATCTGAATTTAACATTTCACAGCACGTTCAAAGCGACATCTCAATTCAGAAACAAAAATAAAATGTATTTGTCTAAAACTACAACCATTTTTTCTGGAATCGACTGATTTCAACTGTCTTCGAACATCTTTTCGAATTCTAATCCTTTTGTTTTTGATCATGATTAGGTTAAATTTCGAATCCATTTAGATTTTCAAGGACATCTACTCTGATGAATTGTCAATGAAGACAATCGCATACAATGTTGTGTTTAGATTTCTTTTTCTTCGTTGCACACATATGTACAACAAGTAGAAAAGAAAAACAGAAAATCTTCATAACTTCACAAACGAAAAAACCTGAAAAGTGACTGACACATTGATCAACATACCTATAGCACAAACACTTTGCATAGTATATTTGTCTTATCGATAGCTCATTCATCGACTAGTGACTGGAGAGTATTTTGGCAACTTCAGGACGGCTCAGCACTGCGTATGAGGTTGAGACAGTATCTTCTGGAAATTAGGAATCATTGTGTCTTTTTTTGAACTAGTCGCTTTCAACAAACTAGGATATCTGGCTCTATAGAGTATTTAGACGTTCGAATTGGTTTGGCAAAGGCTATTAACTGCTAAAAGGACTATTGGTAAGCATTCTATCAAAGAAACAGGACCAAAACGAATGTCATCTAGTTGATTTCTCTCTGTTCAATAACTTAATTGTCACTAACACGTTTTTTTTTCATATTGACCAGGACATCAGTGTAAAATGGATGCATTTCAAAGCAAAATAATGGCACATTGTGAATAATGTGCTAGTTCATCGCAAATTTTAAACTAATATTCAAGATTACACATTTTGGTACTTATACATTTGAAATGTTGTTGTAAAAGAGCAAAAAAAAGATCGGCTTAGATTGCATCATTCTAAACTGTGTGACGATAAATTGCTCAATGCTTTTCAAACATGTTTAACAAATCATCATCAATTTACCCAACAAGAAAATTGTAATTTATCTATGAACGACAAGTTTACAAGATACACTAATTATTCATATGAATATGACAAAAAACACTTTGAAAAAATTCAAATACACACAAAAGTAGTAAAGAATGATTCACAACAGAAATTATCAATATTATGGAGAGAAAAAGCAAGGCTTGCCGAGAATGACAACTTAATTGAGCTACGAGATTAGGAAGAATTAAGATACCTGAATCAGGACTCGCTTTTCAAGTCATATCACATTTCCGCGATAATGTTGTTAAGACAAATTGCTTGAGAATTCAAAACAAAAGACATGTTACTTTTTTGACTAACAGTAAAGACCGTTTAAGTAGGTAGAAAAAAATATTTTTCCGAACTTTTCAATGTGAACACAACAATTAATACAGATATTCTATAACCAATACCAATTCTTCACATTAACAATACAAAACTCTCAGACCAGGATATTAGAACTAATTTACAACAGTTCTCTTCCTATAAATACTTCGTATTCAGCAATATATTTTCTAAAAAGTGATTATATAATTGACGAAAACAGTAGTTGAACTATTTTAGTGATTCGTATATCGTGATCTAACTCTACAACTTGTAGTTTTTCATTTGTTCGCAATTAGCCTCCGTATATGCATAGAATATGACACTTAGTGCGAACTTCTATTCTCTTTAAATAATTAAGATTTTTCAGTGGAACGGATTATTTCTTTATTATTGCTGATGATGAGCATCAGACGATATATTTTATTTTTGAGTACTAAAAAAAATTTTCTAATTTGAAAGATTGATATTCTCAGAATCGTTAAAATTGCTCGTATGTCATTCAAAAAACGTTTGCTGTTCATCTAGCTGCTG
>CAJNOP010002570.1:0-10670 GCA_905250075.1 Rotaria sp. Silwood1
GTGAGGGTGAGGGTGTGCTTGTGGCTTTGTGTACTATAGGCTTTAGTCTCCTGCACAAGGGACTAAGCGGGGACTAAGCTTTTTGTGGGGGGGACTAAGGGGGACTTTGCAGGACTAGGGGGGACTAAGGGTTTTTAGTGGGACTACGTGGTATCAAACGAGAAAAGTTTGATTCGGAAGAAATTAGTGCGGTTTTTTTGATTTTAGAATTCAGTTTGAAATAAAAAAGCCCATAGACTCAAAATTACAGGAGGAATGAATTGCAGAAATTTCTATTCTTAAGTGAGAATTACAGTTGGTTTATTTCTAAAGATTATAGGCTTTTAAAACAAACAGAAAACTGCAACTTAAGTCCACATGTTAACAAATTAATGTCATTTATAAGACATATGAACAATATGTTTTCATATAACTTTCACAAGAACATAAATCATGGATCTGATACTTTTGTCTTGTCTTCAGTCACTTTCTAGCTTTGTTCTATAATCGAATAAAAAGAAGGGTTCAATGTGTAAAGTACAAATCAATGCAATTTCTCTTATGTTTAATTATGATTTGCTTTAACTTCATTAGGTTGTGTCGTACTAATTTTGAGATTGGTCGAGGGCAACCGACAGACGAAGCAAAATAAGGAAAACAATGGTTATTTCATATTTTCTAATATTAATAAAATATTATATTGAAAAAACACTAATTTCTAAATGTAGAGAAGATCGTTAATCATGTTACAATCTTGTTTATAATTTCTCCGTTAGAGAATAGTTTATTAGAAGTTTTACTAAAATATTACGTTTTGGAAGGGAGATGAAATTGCTTATATTTACATTGCATCCATTGAAGACTTAGCTCAAGAACAAATTTTATTTTTACTGTCAGTATAAGAGAAATTTAGCTACAGGTTGACCATTTAAGCGTGCTTTTTATATTTGTTCTAAATTTTATTTAACAAAAGGCTTTGGGACGTCTATTTTATTACCGAATTTGATGCTATTATTATATATGAATATAAAGATGCCTTAAGGGGGCCCCCCCCCCCCTTTCCCCGACTCAAAATTTTCACATTTTTCGTTTTTCATTTTTTGTGATTAGTGTGTAGATTTAAATACCCTCTATCTATTGAGCACACTTTGAGAACTGAAAACCCGCATGTTATCTATAAAAAACTCGAAAAAAATCGAAAAATATGCCAAAAAAATCAAAAAACACAATTTTCTTTGCATTTTTCTCGAAATCAGCTTTTTTGGTATCAAAAAACAGTTTTGCCCCCCTTTTCTCCGCCATTTCAAGTCCGATCGGACTGAAAATTTTTTTGGTGAGACTTCAAGTGATTTGGGTTGGACGTTTTTTTTTTTTTTTGGGATACCTTCTACTAATCAAGTTTGGCAGACTTCGCAAAATTTTTAGGATCCAAAAAACCTACAGATTTTGCGAAGTGCTCAGTATTTTGGTTCTCCAGCCTGAAGTATTTGGAATTTTTGAAAAAAAAAAAAAACGTCCGCCCCGATTGGGTCCGTCTACCCACAGTAAAAATTTCAGCTCAAACGGATGAAATCTGGGGAGTCCAGGGGGGGCAAAACTTTTTGCAAATTTTTGACCTTGGGGTCTCTGGAAGTCCATGAAGATAACGTCTGGCAAATTTATGTCCATGACAACTTTTGCTCTACTACTCGAGGTCTATCTACCCTGAAAGTTTCAGGAATTTTCATTGGGCCGTTTCTTAGAAACGCCGGAAAGGGGGGGGGTCCCCTTAATACTAGAAGAAAGAATAGTTAGAATACTTTTTTAGAGATTAATTTTAGTAGTCTACTCACGTGGAATCCAATAAGCATATTTCACACTACATATTCACAAATGGTTGCTTATTTTCTAAGCCTTTTCGATTTGAATGATATCAGGGTCCTCAACTATCGAACAAAACATCAGAATAGCTATGCAAGCTGATTCTTTTATTTCTGATTGCATACCTATCGAATAACGTCTCTATAACGAGTAGAAAACGCTTCACTAACGATACTTCCCTACAAGCACGCTCAAAAACAAAGATTTTCTTATATAGAATCATTTTCACTTGAGCAAAATCCTGATGAAACATATTATATCGATCAAAAGCTTCTACATTAATTCCTCCGCTTTATCAATCAACTCTATCTGAGTAGCCATCTCATTCTCTTCGATTTCAATAATCTAAGATCATATTAATGATCAACTCGAAAATCTGCTTCACTTTAGGAAATATCGTACCTTCATTTCATACCTCGTTCGAAAGCTTACTATTCTTATGCTTTCAGTCGTAAATTCATCTCGATGAATTCTATAATTCATTCGATGTTACATGAAATGTTTTTTTTTCTTACATATGTAATCATCTCAACAGGTAGATGAGTTATTTTAAATGATTTCATAAAATATTTCTAACTTATCATTTATACTTTTCAATACTACATTTTCTCTATCTATTCAGGTGTTTATTTAATTTCATGAATACAACACTTTCCTAATTTTTCTTTCTCTCTCATAACATGGCTCTGGAATTCTGTGAGTTCTAATCAACTAATTAAATTAAAACATTTTTTCACTTTTACTTTTTAGACTCGTTTTAGATAGCCATATATACCGTAAGTTTATTCCAAATATTAAATTAAAATACAATTTCATCTTAATTCATCGATTTGTTTCGAAAGTCGAAAAAAAGTGTGAATTAATTCAATTTATTAAATAAAAATACAATCTTTAACTTTTGTTTGGAGATTCGATCCGTATTTATTAATATATCCGATGAGTTTATTCCAATGACTAAATGAAAATGAAATTCTATTTTTATTTTTAGATTCGTGGGATATCGATAGATCTAGTGAGTTTGAATCAATTTATCAAATTAAAATGAAATTTTGTTTTTGATTTTAGATTCGTTTTATAACTCAATATGTCCGGTGAGTTCATTGGAATTACTAAATAAGAATGAAAGTTCATTTTTACTTTTAGATTCGCTGTCTGGCAATAGATTCAGGGAGTTTGAATCGATGAATAAAATAAAAATACAATTTTATTTTCAGTTTTTGGATTCATGCGATATTGGTAGATCCGGTAAGTTTCAAACAATTTATTAAATTAAAATAATATTTTATTTTATTTTTATCTTCGTTTTATATTTCAATACATCATGTAAGTTTATTTCAATTACTAAATGAAAATGAAGTTTCGCTTTTACGTTTAGATTCGTTTTATATCTCAATATATCTGGTGAGTTTACTCCAATTACAACATGAACATGAGATTTTATTTTTATTTTTAGATTCATTTAATATCGATCGATTTGGTAAGTTTGAATCAATTTTCTAAATTAAAGTTTCATTTTTATTTTTAGACTCGTGTGATATCGATATATTCTGTGAGTCTGAATCAATGCATTAAATAAAAATACAATTCTATTTTCATTTTTAGATTCGTTTTATATTCATAGATCTGGTGAGTTGGACAAAAATTCTTTAAAATTAAAAAACAGTTTCATTTTTATTTGTAGATTCGCTTTATATATTAGTATATATGGAAAGTTTGTTCAAATTATTGTACGAAAATGAAATTTTATTTTCATCCTTAGAATTGTTTTCTCGCAATAGGTCGGGTGAGTTTGAATCAATTTAGTAAATTAAAATATAATTTTCTTTTTATTTTTAGATGATTGTCGTAGGGTAATGTTTGATGAGCTATGAAATTCGTTCATTAACTATTTTGGTTGAATTATGTTTTACATGCGAATGGGTGCTCATTAGTTTTGATGTGGTTGAATGTGAAGAAAACGGGTAAGTTTAGATGATTTTCGATGAAAAATTGTTTCTTTTGTTCATTTTTTAGGTGGAGAAGGCCGTTATATTTAGCTTCTTGATGGTTTGGTAATGGTGCGACGAAGTGCATCTGGATAATTAAAGTTTTTCTTTAAATTCCGTGTGTTGCTGACCTTTAATGTGTGTTCTAGTTATTTCTTGGTGCGAATAGATTCACAGCAGAACCTCATTGAATGTCTGTGGCCGCTGTGAATGCCTGTTGCTGTTGACAGAGAAGTGATGGATTCCTGTCTAGGCTAGTTTGGTAGAGCTTTAACCGCATTCGGAAACCTTTTCTTTGGGTTTTCAAAGAGGTTTTTGAGGTTTAGCTATAACGGGTACTATGGGTTTCCGAGGCCTCGGAAACCCTTCTTCGGAAACCCTTAAAGGGTTTCCTATAGTAACAAACTCGGAAACCCTCTAAGGGTTTTCGATAATACCTATTTTTTTTAGAGTGTATGCCGATATGCATAAACGATAAAGTCTCAGAAGAGACGAGAGAAAAGAATAAAGGAAAGAAGAAAAACAAAGAAAAGATCACGAAAAGAATGCATATTGGAGACACTGTGAACTTCTGTAATCGATACATATGTTAGGCAAACTAGTTTTATTAGAATTTTGTTATTATGATGTCAAGCGAAGTAGGATCAAATAGCATAGAAAGAAGGAGCATTTTCCGCTCTATCATCCTATGTAAAAAGAATTTTTTATCAACCCTAAAATATGGTAATAAAATGTCGTTGCCACTACTTTTGGATACCCCTAAGTATCATGTTTTAAAGTACACAACAAAAGTTTAAGATACTCTCTATGTTTTCATTTTCTCTCAAGAAACAAGAAACAATAAATATCTTAATATATATATATATATATATATCAATAGTTAGTATTGCGGTCTGGATGTTTTATTAATGCTCAGTCAAGTTGATTACTAACAGCATATATTTAGTTGTTTAAATTGTTTAGACAAATTAAGGTCAGGCTTGTTTAGAAACACCACTTTCGCTCGATTGTAAGATTCAATTGACCGTTGTCGCATCCCATAATTTCTAATATAAATATCACAAATACAAAACCGGTTGAAACAAATCGAAAGTGTATTGAAAAAAATTCTTTTATTTGATTTGCAGACAAAAGCTGAGATCGCAATCAAGTTTCTGAAATTGTTGTCAACTGTGGAAAATGGGTGTGGGTGTGGGTGTGAATGTCATTTGTTTTCCATTAAGCAATACCCACATTCGTAACCACACTCCCACCCCCACCCTCACCCCCACTCACACCCACACCCACACTCACATCCACGCCCACACTCACACCCACATCCACCCACACCCAAAATTTGCTTACCTCTTATTTACCGGCATGAAAGTCTCGAAATCCCTTTGAAAATCCTTTCAAAAAATCCTTAAAACCTCTTAAAATCCTCTGAAGTATCTAGGAAACTTTTGGCACATGCAACTATTAAAAGATTGTAGGACCTAATAGAAGCACCTTCCAAACATCTAGAATGCTTCGACACTTTAGAGGCTCCGGGGGGCTTCTATTATGGGGGGCGAGTTTATGTTAGAAGCAATAGGAGCAATATTGAGTTTCCATTTATCAGAGCATTAGAATGTGTGCTTTTCGTCTTGAAATTAGTGTGTGATAAAGTACCATCTGTGTATTAGATATAAAAACACGATAAACCTTTACAATACTGCTTCATTTCAATACAAGCTATGATCAGAAGTATCATCTGCTATTTCGTTTTCGTTCTTCTCAGGTAAATATCATTGATTTTTATTTTTTATTCTTCTAAAATTTATCGGGTTTCTATTCTAGTGTTACAATCACTACTCAGCAGTTCGGTAAGCTTTTCATTAACGCATCTTAACTCGACTAGATGCTAATTTTAAAGCAGATATATGTAGTTACTTTACATCTAATATTAATCTGCATTAGAAGTAGCACATTACTACTGCTCGTAATAAGTAATAACTAGTGATGTTATTACTTATTATCAGAAATAAATAATAACCACAAAAATGAATAAAGTAATACACAAATAAGATAGTAGAATTACTTCTAATCATTGATTAGATTTCCGATTTCGCACTAAAGCATTATGGCACCGTTAGATTTCATTTTCCCAACATAAAGTGATGTCAATATTTATGCACAGGCTCTCGCTACTGCATACTGCACGGCTCTTTTCTCCTTTAACATATGGGGGTGAGCAACTTGACTGGTACCCCGAAATTAATTTATCGATGTGACTTCATCTACGCGTTAGAAAAATCTGATTTTTTTACCAGTTATACTACATATATAATGCTATTCATCTATCACTAGCTGAAATCTATAGAACACTAGAAATGAGAATTATTAAGTACATCTTTTTATTTACTGTGCCAATCATGCTTCATATCATCTATGTTAACCTGTACCATTCAGACTAAGAGGTTTGAAACAAAACCAAAGATGACTATATAGCTTCATGAACGATTAATAAGAAGATATCATTTATCATTTTGTTTATCTACGAATAGGATGTTTATTTAAGTTCAAATTACATAAAGCAGCAACGACTTGTATGATTTTAGTTATTTTATGAAAATCATCAATAGGTCCTCTGTAAACACCACCAAGAATAACATAAGTTTTGAGCCTTTGATTAATATTTTCAATCGCTGCTCTTGCGCTATTAATATCATGATTGAAATCTTTATCTTCTTGTGTTAATTCACGTCCACGAGGTTTCTTTCTTGGAGTGACTACGTATTCTTCACCGATATATCCCTTGTCACCAATAATTTGTACAGATTCTTCAACATGTTCTAATAGTCCTGATTCTCGAAGAACTGTAATATCATGTATACTTCCATGGTAACATTCAGATACATGTACTATTCGATGGCGAAAATCGCATGCTACCTGCACTTTTATTGCATAATTTGTTGGACTTTTTGCATGATAATATTTTTTACGTTGTTCTGAATCATGCGGTTCATTAATTGCAATAAAAGTCGAGTCAACAATTAGTTTATGATGTTGTTGAGGTCCATGTGGTGTTCTTCTGCTAGCTAGATCAGCAGGTAAAGAAACGAGTGCTGGATATACACACGAATGTAAAATATCCACTACTGTTGATAAGGAATAATTCACCGCTTGTTGACTAAAATTCAATTCTGAAGCAATGTAGCGTTCAGAATGATAACGTTTTAAATACCATAATGTAACCACAAGCAAATTCATAGGAGATAAATATGATGTGGTGGTACTGTTTGCAAGTACCTTGTCTCTATGGGAACAGTAATTTATCAATGGTTCTTCACACATAGAATATAATTCTTGTACTTGTTCAACGTCATGCCCAGTATGCGGTATGCAAGAAACATCAGTACGTTTCCATTCTGACCATGGACGCTGATCTAGAATATATAAAAAAGTGGCTCATAATGATTCATTTTGACTACTAGTGTAGAAGCAGATAATGAGCTAAAGATGCATGCATAAATCACAAAAAGTTGATGTTACTTACTATCATCTAAAGTTTGAAAGCGTTGCTGAATGGCAACTTGCTTCTCTTCTATTTGTTCTTGTCTTTCTTCTTCAAGTTCTGGTGTACAATAATTACAATTATCACGATGACGATAATAATGTGTGTACAAACCAGATTTTCCCGAACCAATACATGTCCAAGTAAGCATCGAATCGCAATCAGTACAATATTTTCGACGATCGGTTGGGTCAGATCCACATTGAGCACAATACCATTCAATTTGTGGAGAAAACATAGTTCAAGTGTACTATGTGTTTGTTATCGATAGAAAGTGTGTCAGAGAAAATGAAGAGTAGAGGAAAGTGAAGATAAAATCACAGCTAAAACAAGAACGACTTGATTTGAATATGTCGCTAGAATAGAATGGATAACATATACCGACCATAAGATGTAAACAAATACGACGTGAAGCACGTTTGGCACAACAAATAAAAAGATGTACTTAATAATTCTCATTTCTAGTGTTCTATAGATTTCAGCTAGTGATAGATGAATAGCATTATATATGTAGTATAACTAGTAAAAAAATCAGATTTTTCTAACGCGTAGATGAAGTCACATCGATAAATCAATTTCGGGGTACCAGTCAAGTTGCTCATCCCCATATATAGACGCCTCAGAGATCGTTCTTCCTAATGCTGAAAATCCGAGCTCGATAGACTGAGCCAATCAAAAGCTATTCGAAAAATGCCTAGAGCCTTTCAACTCTGAAATGGACTATAATTAATACTTCATAAGAAAAAGAAAAAATGATTTCTTTTCGTACTTGAGAGAGAAGAGAATGGATTTTTCTCTGACCACACACATGTTGGCTATCTCCCTCTCTGTCTTTATCGTTACTCATTGATCACCATTCATCATTTCTCTTCGTTCAGGAAAGAATTTGAGTGGAGTTAAACTTGTAGAGAATCCATAATTTTGTTGGATGGATAGTTCCCGAGGACAAGGAACAAAAACAAAATTCCCATAAATGTGTCTGTCAAAAAGGAAACAATTAGTAGATGAAAACAAAGCTATTTGTGATGATAATGAGGTAAACGAAGAAACAGGCGAACAATAAAATGGGACAATGCTTCTAAATTCTGACAATCATCATCGAGAATCCTTACACCCTCTAATTCTAAAGACTCTAGTTAGTCTGTGTATTCCGTAGAATTCATCCGCATGTCTCATTCTTATTCAGCCTTGTGGACAAAATCATCTCTTCTTTAAAACTTAATTCTCTCCTTCTTCTCTGTCTTTTGTCTCTTACTGTAACACTTATTTTTTTTCTTATCTAAGTGCCACCACGAGCACCTTCTGTTGGCCTTCATCCGAATGCAAAGTGGGCTGAAAATGGTCTCACTGTAGCTGGAGGAAATGGCAACGGCAGTGGAATCAATCAACTCAATCATCCACAGAGTTTAGATGTTGACGATGATCAAACTATTTATATCGCTGATACACATAATCACCGTATTGTGCAATGGAAATCTGGTGCGACAAGTGGCCAAATCGTTGCAGGTGGAAATGGACAAGGCAATGGAGCTAATCAGTTAAATGAACCTCACGATGTGATTATCGACAAAACAAAAGATAGTCTCATCATCTGCGATAGAAATAATAGAAGAGTAGTTCGATGGCCTCGTCAAAGGGGTACTAGTGGAGAAACTATCCTTTCTAACATCGATTGTCAAGGTTTGGCATTAGATGAAGATGGATTTCTCTTTGTTGTTGACAGTGAAAACAATCAAGTGAAACGATATCGAATTGGTGATACTGAAGGAACAGTAGTTGCAGGTGGCAAAGGAGAAGGAAGTGGTCTCGATCAACTCATTAAGCCCACATACGTATTTGTCGATCGAGCTCATTCAGTGTATGTGTCTGATTGGGGAAATGATCGTGTGATGAAATGGGAAGCAGGTGCAAAACAAGGCACTATTGTAGCTGGTGGTCAAGGATCTGGAGATGGTCTTGACCAACTGTTTTTTCCTCATCAAGTTGTTGTCGATCAATTGGGCGCTCTGTACGTGGGTGATTCAAGGAATGATCGAATAGTGCGTTGGCTAAAAGGAGCCACACAAGGCAGTGTTATTGCTGGTGGAACCAGAGGACCAGGGCCGAATCAATTAAGTTTTCCTCGTGGCTTCTCATTCGATCGAAATGGTAACCTCTATGTTGCTGATTTATGGAATCATCGAGTGCAAAAATTTAATATCGAACAGACAACACTTTAATGATCATTGTTTCTTTATGTGCTTGCAAATGATTTTCATTTAATAAAAAGAATATTTCCCATTAATCAATAAATAGATGTAATATTCGTGCGCACACGACCACCAAACCGTTCCTGCTCTCTAAAAAAAAGAGCTTTGCAGAACCCCCGAAAAGATTCTGTAGATTTCTAAAAGCATCCAAATCTGTCCAAAGTCTCAAAAAAAGGGTAAAAAATTCGACAGAACCTTTTGGAGGTTCTGTGGAGTATTCACTAGCAGAACCATCTCTTACGAAACCTTTTTTAGGTTCTGTTCAGCAAAAAAAGGTTTTGTGAGCAAATACGAAACCTTGAGGGTTCAGTACAAAACCATTAACCTTTGGTACGAAACTCTAATGGTTTTGTACTGAACCCTCAAGGTTTCGTATTTGCTCGCGAAACCCTTTTTTGCTGTACAGAACCTAAAAAAGGTTTTGTAAGAGATTGTTCTGCTAGTGGATACTCCACAGAACCTTCAAAAGTTTCTGTCGAATTTTTTACCCTTTTTTTGAGACTTTGGACAGATTTGGATGCTTTTAGAAATCTACAGAACCTTTTCGGGGGTTCTGCAAAGCTCCTTTTTTTAGAGAGTGGGTGTGGGTGCGTGTGAGAATATGATTAGAGATAGAAGTAAAACGCCAACACCGACACCCATGCCCTTTAGAGATTCAGTAACACGAATATGTGCTGATTAATGTAGTACACGTTTACCATTATTCATTCCTTGTGCGAATGGACGAACACACAATGGTTTGGGTGTGGATATGGGTGCGGGTGGGTGTGGGTGTGAGTGGGTGTGGGTGTGAGTGTGGTGTGAGTGTGGGGTGGGAATGTGGGTGCGGGTGGGTGTGGGTGTGGGTGTGGGTGTCGGCTGTGAGCGCGTGTGGGTGTGGGTGTGAGTTTCATTCTTCTCTTTCCCTACACCCACACTCACACTCGCAGCCACACCCGCAGCCACACCCGCAGCCACACCCATTCTCACACGCACACCCACCCTCACACCCACACCCACATCCTCACACCCACACCCACACACACCCACCCACACCCACACCCACACCCACACCCACACCCA
>CAJNOP010002571.1:0-16806 GCA_905250075.1 Rotaria sp. Silwood1
GAAGGAATGCTATATAACACTTTGTACGATATAACAAATAAATAAGCTTTCAAGATAATCGAATAAACAAGGTGATCTAGGGTAAATCCATGGTGTCTCTATCAAAAGATCCACAGGTTTGTCGGAATCGCATGAAACTGTTAGGGTTTGTAGACCACATTGATCTAAGACTTTCTGCAATTGTAGTTTTTTTACATTTGATTAATAGGACGTAGATATATTAGATGCTATTTTTTTTGGACACTTTGCGTATTAAGTGCAAAAATTTGAATTTTTTGAAGAACTGGATCGATCTATTGAAACTAAAACGCAATTAATTATATAGACATATTATATATCATGTGGTAGATATTGGTCTTGGGTACATTTCGGCTATCACAGATGGTGGTTTTCCTGATAGATACCTTGAATGAATTTTTCTTTAATATGACAGACCCCTTAAATCGTAGGGTGTGCTCGTGTAATGAAAAAATTATCGGAAATATGGAATTCCCGGATATAGCCGTATATAGAGTTTTGTAGAGAATTCTTCGCTCTACAACATGCAATAGAATGCATCTTTTCCGTTTTTGATTGGACACACCGCGAAAGACAAAAACATGAGATATGCCATTTTCCAAATTTTACAGAAGAAATTGCCAATTTTATCAATATATATATTTTTTATTATTCGCCAAACATGTTTTACGATTAGCAATTAAACTATTTGCATATTCTCTTACCCTTTGAAATTCAGTCGACACAATATTTTGTCATAAATGCATATAACGCTGTAAAAGTATGAAACTATTCTATGATAGAGATGAGTCATCCCATGTACTCCACGATCGAGTTCTTCAGAATTTGGTTAATTTTATATAATCTTATAGAGGAAAGAGGTTTATGAATTTTGACGTAAGCCGTTTTGAAAAATATTGACCTGCTGACTTTTTATGACGGTCTTACGAAAAGCACTAAAAACAACATTTCGACCAAGGGCGTCCTGCGGAGCCATATCTCAAGAGTGACATAACGAATTGTGTTGAATTTTTGTATGGGCACAGATCCTCACGAGTTATAGTCAAGGTAAAATTTTGAGCTTAAAATATGGAACCCATATTGTTTTGTTATTTATCCAATTTGAGTAAAAAGTCAGATTTTGTACACTTTTGGTGCTTCATAACTCGTGATGGGAATAACATAAAGACTTGAAGCTTTTACTACAGCTAGACTATATTAGGATGTATATTCTCTAAAAATTTCAGCTTTATATGGCTTTTTTTTGAACCAGTAGAACCTTCTCAAAAATGGGTTTTTGATGAAAACCGTTATTTTCAGAGAGGGTTTTCGCTCAAAATACCAGGTTCTCGGAGGGCGGAGATTAGGAAGTCGGAGGCGCCATCTGAGATGTACAACTGCATAGTAAAATTAGCCGAACCATCCAGAAACGGCTTGTGAAAAAGCTCATCTTTAAGAGCCATGAGTACCATTTCGGCCTAGTCTATATATACTGATCTGACGAATGGATCAAGTCAGCTGGCTGAAATTGTGGCTACGAAGATGTGTCACTGAGTATTGATTGTGGTAAAAATTTCAACTCAATTAGTTACGTCATTCTTGAGATATGGCTCGGCAGGACGCCCTTGCTCGAAATGTTGTTTTTAGTGCTTTTCGTAAGACAGTCATAAAAAGTCAGCGATTCAATATTTTTCAAAACGGCTTGCGTCAAAATTCATAAACCTCTTTCCTCTATTAGATGATATAAAATTAAGCAAATTCTGAAGAGCTCGATCGTGGCGTACATGGGATGACTCATGTTTATCATAGAATATTTTCATAGTTTTTCAGCGTTATATGTATTTATGACAAAATATCGTGTCGACTGAATTTCAAAGGGTAAGAGAATATTCAAACAGTTTAACTGCTAATCGTAGATGATGTTTGGCGAATAATAAAAAATATATATACTGATAAAATTGGCAATTTTTCTGTAAAATTTGGAAAATGGCATATCTCATGTTTTTGTGTTTCGCGTTTTGTCAAATCAAAAACGGGAAAGATGCATTCTATTGCATGTTGTAGAGCGAAGAATTCTCTACAAGACAATATATATGGCTATATCCGGGAATTCCATATTTCCGATCTTTTTTTCATTACACGAGCACACCCTATGATTTAGGGGTCTGTCATATTAATGAAAAACTCATGTAAGGTATCTCTCAGAAAAACCACCATCTGTGATAGCCGAAATGTAGCCAAGACCAATAGCTACCAAATGATATACAATATGTCTATATAATTAATTGAGTGTTAGTTTAAATAGATGGATCCAGTTTTTCAAAAAATTCAAATTTTTGCACTTAATACGAAAAGTGTCTAAAATATCATCTCCTATATCTATGTGCTATTAATGAAGTTTAAAAAACTGCAATTGCAGAAAGTCTTAGATCAATATGGTCTACAAACGCTAAAAGTTTCATGCGATTCAGAGAAAGTCGATGTAAACGTGGTAGAGATACCATGGATTTACCCTATAGCATCCATGGTACACAGATAGCACAGATGACGCGCAATTATAACTATCATAGGTTTGAGGAGAATAAATAAAACAAAACTAAGAATAAAGAACATACAGTTTCATTGAATTTCGAATCGGTAAAAAAAATCATGATGATATAATATGGCAATCTCTTTTTTAAAATGAAGCCAATACACTTGCACCTATTCGAAAACACCCTGACTTTCAACGATAAGTCTGATCTTATTATAATTCAAGCACGTGAGTAAAACGAGCAATAGTAGTAATTCTTTTCATGGTACTGACCATCATGCGCAAAAAGAATCTGTACAAAAAATAGATCGAACATATACATTGACTAAAAAAAACCAACGCCAAATTCTATTTTCAATAGATCGGCAATCCGAGTTTGATTTATGCAAATATCGGACAAAAAAAATCACAGTTAAATAATGTTCCCAACATCAATCTATAGCAAAGCAACTCCAGAGATAATACAATGAAATAGTTCACATATAACAAAAGTTTCGTAGTTCCATTATTCCTACAAATAGCACATTTATGTATTTCAATGAAAAAAAATACTTCATCGGTGACCGGACAATTCGTCGCAGGACAATTCGCTGAATGAACAATTCGTTTCAAGACAATAGTCACATAAATGATTGACTAGTCGATAATTCTTTCAATCATTGTGGCAGAATAAAAATTGAGATAAAAGACAAATTATTCATTTTTGTTGTGATCCTTTTGATCTTGATCGAAATAAAAAGATAAATAAAAGAACACTCCTATAATATCTAATAATATATTCAGTGTCTAATCAATTCACAATCTATATATAGACGATGATTTAATAGAATACACCTCATTTCTTAAATAAATTTCTCACAAAGTGTGGTAAACGTTTGTACAATGTCTAAAATAGAAAAGTTTTCAAGCGAAAGAGGAAAACCATTGGTGGTTTATGATTCTCACATATACAATTTAGAACGAAGAACTGATGTAAAACTTATATTTAGATGTCAAGACCATGATTGCACAAAGGTAAAATATAAGTTTTAAAACAAAAGGATGCGTTTGCTTTGTTCGTTGTAATGTTTTTTTTGTTAGATGTAATAGTTTTCTGTATCATTTAATAAGGAAAAGAAATTAGAATAAAACACTTACTCATACGTATACAAATATGTTAATATATAACACTTCATTTTAATGAACGTACGACGAATTGTCCGCAACGAATTATCGTGCAACGAATTGTCCTAGCACCACTTCATCACCATCCATATTCTCTCAACTGTTAGAAAATTTCCTTTCCAAGAAGAGACAAATATTTATTGGTAACACAAGCACCACATCAAATCAAATATCATGGATACATACACATCTTTATCCATATAAATATAAACCTATATATTCACGCATACAAATATATGTATATAAATATCCACACAAATGCAAGTATATATACACAAACATACGTATGTACATATAAACATAATTCAGGCATATCAAAACTCGTCATCAGAATGTCATAATCTGGATATCAAAACAGTAACCACAATAAGCTTCCATTTTCTATCGTTTGATTTTTACAAAGACTTTCACATTTATCCACAAAAACCGAATTCCGGATCATATCAAAATCAAATTTAGTGATCTTTTTTTATGCTCAAAATAGTTGTCCATAGCATTCGATAAATATATTATATTCATAGTGAGCAATTTATGCTCATTTTGCTATGACTTTTATATTCCACAAGGCTTGTTCATTTTCTTAGGGAATTTGCTCTCGGATCATATCGAGAGCAGATTCAGCGATCTTTTTTTATGCGCAATATAATTGTCCATTAGATTCGATAAGTATATTATATCCATAATGAACAATTTATGCACAGTTTGCCCGATTTTATATTCGAAAAGGCGCGATCATTTTCTTAGGTAAGTGACATGGGATCATATCAACATCATATTTATTGATCTTTTTTATGCTCAACGTAATTGTCCATTCCATTCGATAAATATAATATTGTGATAGTCAGCAATTTGTGTTCATTTTTATAGATTTCCTATTCCACTACACTTGTTCATTTTCTCAGGTAATTGATTTGGCTTCATTCGATAGTTTTGTTTATATAGCTTCGGAACTGGATGTATCCGACTTTTTCCGATGTATCTGTAGAGTGAGATTTGCACGAATGTGGAGTTTTCTGGTGGTCGGAATAGCATCGGAAGTCATCGGATTGTGCCGAAATCGGGTAAGATTTGAATGAGTCTTGTCGGATACGTTGAGATCGTACCGGAACACATGGTCGGAATTCGATTGTGTTGTTTCCGTTGATTTCCGTAGAGGATTGCACCGGAATTGTTGTCGGATCCGGTCGAGTTTGAAATGGTGGTAGAGTAGGGTTCGAATCCGGTAAAATCCGATTGTCGGATTTATCATGATTTGATCGGATCTCTTCCGACGAAATCCGATGCTGGAGTTTTTTGCAGAGAATCTGATGAAATCCGACATCTTCCGGTTTACGGACCTTGATCATCCGACTCTTTCCGGAAGACGGTTCCTAACTGATTCGATAAGATTTGCTGCCGGTTACGACCGGATTCGACCGTATGATTTCCGATGCAATCCGATTCGGAATCCGTCTGATGGGAATCCGACGCAAACCATGTCGGATCCGACAGATTTGTTAATGGAAGATGTCGGATTCCGGCGCAATCCGGAATGGTATCCGACATGTTCCGGTCGAATTCACAAGTCGGATTGAATCTCCTGGGCGTTTGTCAAGTGTGTAGTTTCAATACCTAAATATCTGAACATTTGTCAATATTTTAAAAAATTATGGCATATTTAATGAAATTGTTCGCCTGAGTTTTAAAGAAAATGACACTAGTAGCAAGACTGACCAAATGCGTCAAGAATTTTCTGAGCTACACGATGAACCTGATGAAATTGATAATGAACGTTATGTTACTTTGAGTTCAGATGTTGAGAATCGTAGTATTGAATTGTTGTCGTCAAATAACAGAAACTATGTACAAATTAAAACACCAAAATTATAGAATACCTCGAGGAAAACAAAAAAAATCGTTATGATCTACATAGAACAATGCAATGTTTATTGGAAAGCGAATCAGTTCAGCTGCTCATCGTAAGATAAAACTAAATAAATATGAAAAATTTGCTTGTATTTGTCTTCAAGATACACGAGGTAAAAATAACGAACACAGTGCTGATTTGGTGTCGTCGCCAAATAATGGCAAATCATCGGTGTCTGACGAGTCTCGGACGAGTACAACGTTTCATAAATCATCATCTATATTTCTACATTGAAAAACAATTTGTTCAATACAAATCATTGAGCTCCACACAGAGGATAATTTATATCCGATGTTCGTGATAGGATAATTTTAAATAAGTAGGAAGAACCATAGTTTTTATTTAGCTGCTAGATAATCATAGTGTTCGTCTTGGAAATGATAGCAAAAGTAAGTATATTCAGGTTATATATATAGTATGTGTTATCTGTTTAGTCTTTCAGATAGTATGGCGATAGTTTCTATAATTGTGATGTCAAAAAAAATAACAACTGAGTAAGTATATATTTAGTTTTTGAAAAGAAAAATTCAATCATTTATATAGGTTTCTGATGATATTTTCAATTAACGTAAATATATATACGAATTAAGATAGAAAAATAATCGAAGTCATTTTTTCTATAGCTGATGATCATCCAATTAAATATTATCTTCCATTATCTTCATTGACAAATACAGATGATATATTTATTAAAGCAATAAGAAAGGATGAAGACTTTGGAAATATCCCTAGAATATAAATTTGTTATCTACCATTAGGTAATATAGTATTCTTTATTTTATTTTTAATGTTTAGTTCAACAATGACTTTTTGTTATATTTCATTAGACAAAGTCAAACCAATTGAGTTAAATGAAGAAGCTAGTGTTGACACACAAATTGTATCAAATATTCGTCTTGCTCACTTTGAAGGTTTCAATAACGAGGTGATTTATTCGTTTTGTGCTCAAACTGGATCTGATAGATCAGTAAGTTTTTTTTAACGGTTACTCATCGTTTACTTGAATGTCATGCCTATGTATTATCTAATAGAGAACATCCGTCATCACCACTTTGCCTTATTATATCACCTACAGGCCAAACATGTTTTACAAACAGAAGATGAAGCAAGAAAAATCACATATCGAAGTGCTGTGGTACCATGTAGGCTACTTCATAAACGTACAGCGAGAATATGTATTCTCGTAAAATGTCCGGGTGATTATTATTTGCACCTATATCGCATTGCTGCTGATGGTTATGATATGTTTACTGTATCGGATCGTCTTCAAGGAATGGTAGGAAAAGTTCAAGTAAAATTATAATTCAGTGGATTGTATTCAAAGTTTTACAGGATTCCTTATTTCAGTTTCACTAAAAACAAGTGAAATTTCTCGTTGTAGATGAAACTAACCAGTATGTAAAAACGACACCGATGGTATTGAACCTAATTTTGATTACGATTTTTTTGTTTTTCTAAAGAATATTAGATACAGAATTGGAACTTGATATACAAAAATTAGAAAGTCTTGGTTTAGCATTACAAGAAGAACGTGTTCCATGGATATTTTTCGTAACATTTTCTAACCAATTACAGCAATTAGCAAAATATGTCCTTCGTGACGATTATATTTTTTTTCTATGAGAGTGCAAATGTCGATGTAGCACATATAATAGAAGAAGTACCATTTACAAAGAAACAAGATCTGAACGTTGTTTAATTTTGTTGAAACACAACGATCAGCTGATACTATCGGCACATTACTGTTACAAAAAAACCTCATAAGTGTAATAATCCATGAAAATCAAACACACCAACTATGAAATGAAACTGTAGAACAATTTATAAATGGTCTTATTGATTTTGTTGCTCATTATGATTTACCGGATACAAGTAATTTTTATATTCGTCGTATTGGTCGAACAAGTAGAATGAATTATAAGAAAAACAAGAAAAAGGAGAAATAGTTTTGAAAATTCCTTTTTTTGCATTGGTCATGCTGGTTAATTGGAGAAATCCATATGATTTTTTGATTCTGATCGATAGTCTGACAGAAAAATTGCTCTTGAACTTGCACTAAAGTTATGCCAAGTATATTTTGTTCTCTAAATCTAACATGAATTTTCAATTGATTTCTTTCAATAGGCTGGCCAATCAACATCAGAATTTCTTAAAAAATATGGTGATGTGGGTACTATTGGATTTTATCACGATGACTATAGGTCGACGAATAGTAATGTAATACTGTTAGTATGGATGTGGGATAAGGCATACACCTACACTCCGACTCACATCCACCGTCTGTTGAGTAATTAAACTAAGAAGTATTTTTAATAGATTTTAGATCGACATTGTTGCTGAAAATTTTGAGCTCGAGAAAAGATTTTTAACGATCTTGCGTCATGTTCAATATGTCCTTCATATTTAGTCAATAGTCATTAAAGCAAGGCTAAAATTTTAGATATATTGGTAGATTTTATATGCTCTTTTATATCATATTATCGAAAAGATGTAAAGCAAAATTTTTCAGAGGAAATGATTTCTCGATCAAGTAATAGACTATCTCTTAAAATAACTTTGAGAAATTTATGAAATTCTTATGAAGCATCTACAATAATCAATCGTTACCGTTCTTCATTAAAAGTATAATTCATAAACATAGTTATTGCTTTTTTTGTCTTTACTATCCAGAGGAGTAATCCTTTGTGGTTGTTACTCAACATTTTCTTCAATAACAACTTAGAAAAAAATTCTTTTGTTTGTTTTTAAAATGTGATTACTGTGCTTCAAATAAAATGATTCAGATTGGAGAAAAGAGAGAAGAAAAATAAATTTGCACTTGTACATGAGAGTCACAACAAAAAAAAACATATGTATAAATTACCGGCTAGATGTAAGAATATTTAGAGAAAATAATTGTAGAAAAATGCGTTCAATAGAACATTTGGTTTCCGCAAATAGTAACCTTGTTTGAAGTAGACATTATCAAACTCTATTCAATCATTAAGATAAGATTTATCTTGCTTTATATGTCAACCTGGCAAAACATCATTTCTATTGAATATGAGAATAATATTTTTCTTCACTCAATCCATATACCACACTCACAAGTTAGTGTTCAGAAATTGTAAATAAAGAAAAAAAATTTTATTTGATTAAAAAGAAACTATTCTTTTTACAAAATTTGACAAGTATGAGAATTAGCTTTTTAATTATTATCAGATGATGACAATGTTACTTCCAGTTCGTTTCTTTTTTTTTTGAGATAAAGTCTTTATTATTATAAAATATTTTTCTCTTAGTCAACAATGTAATCATTTGCCTCATTTGTAAATTTTTGATTCAATACTTGTTTTAGTGTAAATATGACTGTCAATTATTGATTTTACAAAATGTTAAAATTTATTAATATTAATTAATTTGAGTTCATTTTTTAATTGATTATGTAAATAACAATAATTCATATTAATTTATTGATCAATTAGATGAATGTACTCTTTTTTTATCTTTTTAGTCAAATTTTATATGAATTATTCAAATATTTTTATTTATTTTAATATCAATTTCAATGATCAATATTCTTTAGTAGAAAAATTTTCAATAATAAATGAACAAATTTTTTTCCCCATCAAATATCAATTAAGAGTCTTATCTTGACAAACATAATAATTGTCAATCACATGGATTATTATCTAAGTGAATAATTGTTTTTATACAAAAAAATCTTTTTATTGAATTAAGGTTGAACCTAACACAACTTTTAGTCAATTTTTTTTATCAAAGTAAAAACTTTTATAATTAACAGATCTATTTTAGTGAACTTTTATGTGGATAATCTCTGGAAAGCTTTTATTTATTTAAAAAACAAACATGACGAAGAGAGTTTTAGATTTTCTTCATGGAAGTCTGGTAAAGAACATTCTTTCATTATTGACATTTATTTGTTCTCTGTTGAAGCACAGAGTAATAGGTATTTGCATGAAAAAAAAACAAGATATACTAGAACTTGACTTAGTCATATAGCATTAAGAAAATTTTATGCTTCCTTATCAATGATTTGATTTAAGGAAAAGTTTCATTTGATGAGTGTCTAGATAAAAGATGTGAAAAAGATCAGGTGAGGAAAACAAAATTATTGATTGTTCAAATTTATTCTAGGCTATTTGGTAAGAATAAGGATACTTCATCAACGAATTCAGTTTAGAAATGATCTTTTTTTAGTGACAGTTTCTTCTCATTCATAATGATAAATAAATATGTCAGTTAAATTAAGGAAAAATAAACTGATTTACAGTGATTTCTAGTAATAGAAGTTAGTTTTCTGACAGATAAGAACTTTTCACACCTAATGATATTGACTTCTTTCTAGATAAATATTTTTCTGTTGCTTTTTTTGAAATATTTGATCTTTGAATAAGATAATAAATTTGTTTTACTAAAATAATAATCAATGTATTATTAAAAAAGGAAAATGATCTTGTACAGATTTGGAATAATTTTTTCCTCCAAATATATAAATTTCATTTATTTTAGCACAATCAATTCGTGTATCATCTCTGATAAACTTGTGTGCCACTCTTTCTAATGACTAATCATTGATATAAAGAAGAATATTATTATAAAAATATGTTTTTGTATTAAATAAAAATTCTTCTTTATAATCATCATGAACTTTTGAAATATCAACTGTAATAAGATAATTATATTTAACAATTGATGAATTTTCATTATGATTTATTGATTTATAAAGTTGTTTATGTTTTTGTGATTGATGATAAATCATAGTGGAAATGATTGAGAAATTCGAATCAAAATTTCATACTCAAAAGAATGTTCACCATATAATGATAGTAAACGAACATATAGAAATAATCCACCTGGAAAATAATGTGTTATCTTTTGATAATATTGCATTTCAGATGAGTGTTCCACATCTGGTCAAGAGACACCAGACTGAGTTAAAAAAGACATCACATTCCTATCTATTGGCGTTGTTTTTTCTGTACGACGATGGTTTACGTCGAAATTTTTCAATTACATGTACTATTGAAAATAAATTTAATAGTACTATAACTTATGAATGAAATAGAAAGTTGTACCTTACCAAAACAACAATGCCACATCAAATTAAAAGTTTTTGCTCTTCATTATAAGTATGAAGCAACTGATAAGATCTTAAATAACATGTGTTTTTTTAGATCCATCGGCGAATTGAAATGAACCTTGTATAACAGAGATACAATTCGATAAAATTCAATAGCAGGCAATATTCGTTTACATGTTCAACATATACAGATAAAATAGATTATTTGATCTTTCTCTTAGTCATTTATAAACATATTTACCAACATTTATTCAAGTTTGATTTGATCCTTTTCAGTCTAATCGATTATTTCCTATTTGATTTAGAACAAAAATACAACAGGTTCAATTTATGATCTTAAAAGATGTCCTTCAACAAATATACTTGATACACCTACGTTTCATTCAACAGTTCGTCGCTCATTATCGTGAACAGTATCTGTACAATTGTATAGTTTTTCATCAACTTGTTGTACTATGGCATGTCATTCAAAACGAGATGAAATTCTTATATATGATAAAGACGAACTTATCTTATACAATGTTAATGGTACTTTAGTAAGTAATTTGTTTTTTATTTTTATTGTTTTTTTTTTAATAATTTAATAAGATATAAATACTACGATTAAAAAAATTCATGGTACTCAATCGAATCATCTTATTTCTTTGACTTATGTTGTACAAGATAAAAGTTTTTTTATTTGTTGTCATAATTCAAAAAGAATTATATGACAATATGTTTCATTAACAAAATAGAATTTAATAAAAATTTGGTCAAAAGAAAACTTAGTTAATAAAGATGATGCTGGTAAAGTATAAATAAATCATATTTTGATTATTACTATTTTAAATATTCAATGTGTTCGTGTTAATCTATCTGGTTCACAACTTGGTCTTGTTATTAAAAATAAAAACGATCAATTTCGTTTTGTTCTTTATGCAATGAACTTAACACATATATGTTGCAATTCTAATTATTCCTTCATTATTACGATTAAAAGAAAATAAAAGTATTAATTTTATACTTTATTTAACATCATTTATTGATGATCGTTGGTAGTTACTTATTTATGGAAATGAAATTTATAAACATTTTCTTTAACGTGTTTTTTTGAAAGAATAGATAAATAAAAAATTTTCGAACAATAATCAATGACTATAATATAAGACAAGAAGGAGAAGGACGAGATACATAATTGATTGAAAATGCTAAGTTTTAAGATAAATCAGAATGCTACTAAGTTTTTTTGATAATTAAAAAGATGATAACACTTATTAGAAACAAAGCAAAAGAGTATTAGTGCATTTGCTATTTAAATAGTATATCAAATCATTAAATATATATGTATATATATATCAGAAACTTGTATCCTTTTAACTAGTTAAAATCTACTCCAATTGTATGAAAAATTAAAATTCAATATTATCAAATTTTGATTTCGACAACTTGATACTTTAATGAATGTAGTATTTAGAATTTAAGAGAGTATTTAAAAAGTCAAATTATAAAAAGAATACAAACGAAATTTACACAAAATTTTCTACCTGTTAAAATCAGAATGAATTATTTTGATACAATCTAACTAAAACAACAGAAAATTGAATCTGCGACATTTATTATCTCATATTATATCGAGTCAAAAATACAGCTTAGAGTATTAAAATTTTAATATCTTATAGTTTTCTTTGTCTCAAGCATTCAAAAAACATGGTTCTGTAAATGGAAAGGATGATCGATGGTGAAAAAAAAATAACGATCACTTAAATTAGTATTCATAATTGTCATTTAGCTTCATTCCAAAAAATAAAAGCTTTCAAATATGTTAAAAAAATGAGATTCATCTAAGCAAAAAAGATAATCAATGATTATCGTAAAAAATTTCATTTTTGACTTTTATAAACGTTACATTGACGTATGAAGTTAATGAATAGAAATAACACCACCGTTTTTTCGCGATGTTGCTCGTCAGGAAGAATCATAAAGTTTTGTATTATTGTTTATGAAGCTGTTAAATAAGAATCATACACAATGTTTCGATAGCGTTAAAATCGAATGAGTATAGCGGTGATCAAATTCTATTACATACATTTATTACAATCGAACGTATGTAAATATATTATTTCATTATATGTATCAGATACATTACCTATTGATAATGGATTATGGTTAGCATCACATTTATTTTTATCCAACACTTCTCTCATCATGTTTGGCCTGCATTTTTCAACTTACTATCGTGCTGCTTATACATTTGAAGGTGTGTGCCTGATGGTGCATATTATGAACGAATATTTGACTTATTTCCTTTGTTACGCCCATGTCACCTTCGTTCCCCGCAGTGTATACAAAAAGATGGTTCTACCAGTTAATAAAGCTTTCATGCATATTGAAACAAGATTTTTGAACTTACAATCAATTGTACTTCGAGAATGTTCACTAACCTTTCTGTTACATTTACTTAAATGTCACCCACAATTACAAGAGCTCAGCTTTAGTCTGAGCAATCCTTTGCTACCTGATAAACATTCATTAATGAATGGTAATCAAAAGTAAGTTTATTTTGTTAAGCTCAGAGTAATAATTAAATGCATTTATTCATATTATCGTAAAGGATTATTGTTGCCAGTGAATCATTTCTGAATTGATAATAGGGTGTGGGTGTGGGGTGTGAGTATACTGGTGACGAAAGAAAAGAGACACACCCACACTCACATTCTCAAAATTAAATTGATATTCTAATGTGTGAGTAAATCGTAAGTGAAGATTAGAGGAAAAAAAGTTTTTTTCTAATTGTATATAAGCTGTTGGATGCTCATCCGATCTGAGTCGATACCTTTTTTCTTTTGTCGTTGTTGATAAGTTTATTTTCAATCGGAAAAGATACTCAGTTTTGATAAAGCGGAGAAAATAAAATATATTAAGTAAAATATAGCGAGACAACTAAATGTTTTTCTTTCAAAATAAAAATGACCGACCAAAATAATATTTTCTTTCATTTATTTTTAGTAGATCATTTGAACAAGAAAATTTTATTTAAGAAAAAAGTTTTGTAGAAAAAATCCGAACGTCTATTCTTGCAAATAATTGCTTGATCATTATTATCATTCGATGATGAATAAACTTGATCTAATTCATTTATTGTTGCATTTTCATATTCTCGAATTATTTTACCATCTTGTTTTATTGTTTTACAATGTTTATCGCCATATATTTTACTTATTGTTTCAGTTTTGTTATTTTGATTTTGATTTGATGATTACTCAATTTATTTTTAACAACGCACCTTTCCGATGGTATGGTTTCTCGTTTCATTGTTGTTATTATAAAAGTTCTTGGAAATGCTCCATTAAGACCTTGTATTTCTATAATAGAATCAAGATTTTCATTACTATGATGTATATTTGCAAACGATATTAATTGAAGAAAATTCATTTTCAGAACAGATTTTTGTTTTGTTTTTGCTTTGAAAATCTTGTTTAAGAACCTCATCTGTTAGACTAGTTGATGACTGAGGATTTTCATTGTTCAAATCTTGTGAAGGAATTCAAAATGTAGTTGAAAAATTTTTCAATTGGGAAAAATAAACCATTGAATAGAAAATCATCATCATTATTATCTTCCATTTTAGTTTTTAGAATGAAAATTTATTCCTAATTGTTCATTTTTTTAATTTAAATATGAAGAAGTCTATAAAACGTATATCTTTCGGCATTTAATTATCTCTTAGTCCTATTGATGACTTCATTCTATAGTGTAATGTCGGCATACCTAGATCATTATAAGCGAATATAATTTCAAGTATATGTGAAACTATTTCTTCTATTTTCTATAATTCAACAAAACGAAACAATTCTATTTTGACAACAATCGATTCGAATTCATAAAGAAGAATCTCACCCGCCAACTGTGTGTCCTGAAAGAAACTAACAATCATATAGCATTCAACTTGATAAAATTTGTTATCATGAAGCACGTATATCACATTAACACATATTAGATAGTGTCCAATGTCTTTCGATATAAAACCTAGTGAACAAAAATCAACGCTGCAGTAACATTCATTTCCACGCTTAGGTTTCCACGTTTGTTATTATGAAATGGTGCACTTGCTTTGTCAGTGTGTAGAGTACGGTATTTTGACTGTCTCTACACATTCCATAAGAGAAAGGATTCTTGGAGAAGGACATCAGGACAACAGATGAATGCTGATAAATTATTAGAGAGTTTAAATCAGAAACCGTAGTTATGAACTGCGAGGTTTTAAACAACGAAATGTTTTGAAAAGTTTATAGTCTGCGGGAAACGTATCATTATAAATTGTGTAAGATTTTTATAGGAAGGAAATAAGATCTTGAAACATTCACGATCATTTCATAATTGTTTTTAAATGAGGATTTTATAAATTGTATTAGATTCAGTGAAAGGATCCTTTCAGATACTGGTAAACAGTGTCGAAAACAAAGAGACTTTGAAAAAGTATGTTTATCGGAGTGATCAATATAGAAAATGATTATCGTATGCTCTTTTCGATAGTACCAGATGCATCCGTGTAACAAAAAGCTTGAATTTATTATTCCTCGAGTATTGATCCCTAACTGATAGGTAAAGTTCGTTTGAAAACAGCATTATTCGAAAACTAATCATAAAAAATACAAAATCTTTTTCAATGTTGTTTATATTTTAAATCTTTCGCTCATTCATTTAGCCTCACCATCAAAGAGTCACTTTAAATTTCGTCTATACATAATCCACATGGTCAACAAGCTTGATTGAATAATTTTCTTCTAACTAAAAGTTACTATTGAACCAAAACAATAAGTGCAATAACACAACCTCTTTGAATATCATTATCCAATTATTCGACGATAAAAGTCTTGTCCGTCTTGAAATGAATTTTTTATTTTATTTTTGACGTATGAGAATAGAATGCAACACATATATATACAGAAGAGTACGAGACATTTACGCAGCACATAGCAGTATTATAAGTGTTTGCTTGTTCTTTGAGCAAAGTAAAAATATGTGAATACATCTATTTTTGAATGACCTATTGAGAGACTAGATGGCTAGTATTAAGTGAGTTCGAATTTATAACTTTTGACCATTCAGAGAGAAGAATTTTAGCTGTGCTCCGTCAGTTGGCAATACCAAGAATACTGAGCACAAAATTTCGAATTGTCATTCATTCACTAGAAATCCGTCAGTTTGAAAGGTCGGTCTCATTTCATGCAGTCCATCTCATCTTTGAATAAGTCGTCTAGAAATGGATGTATTTACATACTTTTACTTTGCTCAAAGAAGCAGCAAAGACTTATAAAACTGTTATGCACTGCGTAAATGTCTCAAGCTCCTCTGTATACATATGTGTTGCATTCTATTCTCATACGTCAAAAATCAAATAAAAAATTCATTTCAAGACGGGCAAGACTTTTGTCGTGGACTAAATGAAACAATAAAAAAGTTAAAACTTAACTTATTACTCGACTAGTTTTAACTTCCAAAGTGATGTGGCACACTGTACATGTTTAGACTTTGTCAAAAGACAACATAATCGGAATGAATGACACATCGACAACACATCTATAGAGAAGATTAGTTATAATAGATCTACTATAAATAGGCAGTTTGATAACAAATGATAGGAGAGGAGAATAAACTTGAATAATTAAAACAGAATCAAATGCCTTAGTTTCATTTTACTTTCGTGAACATTTTTCATTCATTTCTAAAGTAATTAATTTAAATCCCCGTATAAAGTAAAAATATAGATAGATCACATCGAAAATCCATCTGAACAAACAAAAATAATGTTTGATGATAACAAATAAAAAGTAACTAGAGTTTTTAAACTAGATAATGCTAGTCCTTGTAGACCATGATGAGACTGATTGAACTGTATTAAACAAGCATCATAATAAATTATAAATTGGTTTGTAGAAGTTTTTATTCATAGGCAAAAGAACAAAGATTTTTTTCGAAAATGTTTGATATATTTATTAAATGATATTTTTTGGTTATGTACTAGAAGGAATCCGAAGAATATGGCACCGATGTGCATAATATGAAGAACGATTTGGAAATCATGTTAAGATTTTGACAATTATTCTTGTGACATGAATAAATTTGAGAATGGCAAGAGTTCAT
>CAJNOP010002572.1:0-16797 GCA_905250075.1 Rotaria sp. Silwood1
ACTACCAGCAATATCAATCCAATTTAAAATACGTGCAAAATTGTTACGTGTTTTATTGATAAATGATTTAGCCAGCGCTTCGGTTTGTTGAACAAAGATTGATCGAGATAGAAGTTGATCGTTGACGAATTGTGTATTGGTAAAAATACGTTGGCCATCTTCAATATTGATTTTAGCTAAAGAACAAAACGTGGCCAAAAGCTGAAAATACGAAACACCTTCAAGACGAAAATCACGTGAAAACTCTGTTTCCGTCCAAGCAGGTATAAGAGTTGGATTAAAGGACGCCAAATAATGTAACCAACTTGGTGAAACTAGATCACTTGAGCACACTTGATGTAAGACAAATGTTACATTTATGAATGCTCCATAGGGGACGGAGGCTTGCGAACAAGGACATTGTATCGAAGTTGAATATTCATTGAACAGATTTTCATAGGTTTCTAAAGATAGATGCATGATTGTTACGACCTGATTTTGTTCAGATATAAATATGTAAAAGCCAATTCCAATCGAGCCAATGATGAATATGCATGTGAAGAGTCGTGTTAAGAAATATTCACGTGTTAAATTTGTACGTGTTCGTATTGTTTTACTTTCGAATATATTCAATGTACTAAGTTGTTGATATGCGAAGTTTGGTAAATGCCGAACACGATTGATCACTGTTAATTCTAAGAGATATTTAAATTGAAAATGAAACATTTGAAGCCTACGAAATTGAATATATAGAGTGTACCAAAGTCTATACGAAAAGTTTTCGTGAATAACTCTCATATAACTCAAATGATTCAATCCGTAGTATGCTCTTTAAAACTTTGTTTTGTGTATTTTCTTATGAATATTTGTGCTTGTTAACATAGCAATAAAAACAGTTTTGTCAATGACAATGTTAAATGCAGTCTCCGATTTATGAGAATTCATAACGGTTTCAATAATTGCATGTCGATCATGTTGACATCGAAATCTAATCTTACGTTAATTGATTAACTCATTCAGATGAAACATTGATGCGTCGGAAAAAGAAAATTTTTCTTGAATGCTAATGTTTTTCAAGAATATTCTGTATATTTCCACTCACGATCAGGGTTTAGAAGTCTTTTTGATATAGTTAGACAAATTACACGTTGCACGATATCATTGGAAAATATTCAATCATAACTCAATGTGCACTTGTTGTAATAGTTCGAAAAGTCGATTGTGCTTTTATATTCAAATAATTATGAACTTCGTATAAGTGTTTTTGTTTTAGTGTTTGCAAACACACATATCTATGAGAAAATAACAACACCAAACTTTAAAGAACATACTGTAGATTATATGAAATCACTTAAGTTGTATAAGAGTTATTAAAGGAAGTTTTTTGCAAGGGCTTTTTAAATATCGTGTACGAGAATTAGAGAAACTTTGAATTTAGTCCTCCGCACTAAATTAAGACGTGAATCGCAGATATATGAAATAGTTTCAAGCAACGTAATTGTCGTTGACTTTGTTATATTTGAATACGTTTGCAATCGACTGTTCTCCTATCCTTCTTTGCGTTGTTTTGAAAATTTCGAGAACGGAATATTATGAAAGAAAGAATATTTTCCATAACGGAGATGAAATATGAGGTATAGTCTATGGAAAGTGACATTCTGAATATATTGAAATGCGCACATATAAAGACCGTATTTATCAATTTTCTTAACGTCTAAGTCAATCACAGTGGGTTACTATATACTGTATAACAGTAGCATTAGCTCGATTATCTGTTTACGCACCGTATGCTACTATAAAGATATGGTAATATTGCTGTGTTCCATTACAGGTACAATCGTATTATTGCCAGTGACTTAACGAAGTTCAAAACTTAAATATGCACACTGCTGAAATCTTCTTAACAGACAATGGTGGTATCCGAAAGAGACCAAGCAACTATTACTAATTATAATTTAAATAAACTGAAACTATTGCGACTCAATTTATCTTCATAACTTTCTTTTCACTTACGTCTAGGTGCCGAATTCGTGACATTCTCTGCAATGCGTTCATTTGAAACGCCTCTGGTTTTCCAACGAAGAATTACTTGTGCAAGAAATGGTGCCAGGAGACGCAAAACAAAAGATAATGCTCCAAAACTACCAATTATTGTCGTAATAATAAACAATGTAGAAAAACGATGTGTATATGAGTACGTGCAATAAGCAGGATTACATTGTTCATAAAATGAATCGAACATGATTTCAGTATTCAACTCATCAATCATTAAATAATCGAGGAGATTTTGTACAGTAGAATTCACTTTAAAATATTTGTTTGAGTCATTCAATAATAAGTTTACTGTTGCAGTTGATTCATTATGTAAAAGACGAAAACATGTTGGATCATAGTAACATTCTAGTGTAGAAGCTAGCGTTGCATCAACAATTAAACAATCGATTATCATTCCTGGAACTGCTACCGATTGATATTCACTCGTACTGATGAGAATTGGACGTGGACATCCATTAATATTCAAACAGGAGCAATTATTGAATACTACTGGTAACATTTTCGGATTATTCCAGTTTCCCAAGATTGATGGCCAATAACAAAGATAAAAGTTAGTTCCCAATGCAGATACAAATTGATTTCCAGCTGTTGTTCGTCGAAGAGCAAGTAAACTCTGAGCCATATTTGTTTGAGCTGAATAAATATGATTCCTAAGATCTTCTTGAGCTTGACTACGAAGAACTTCTTCAGCAACTGCCATCGGAGTGAGGACACGTGATGCATTAAAGTTTGCGATAGCATCTATCCATGTACTCTTACTAACAACGCAAAAGCCTGCAATTACTTGCCAAAAAAAACTAAAATATGATTGAATATTCGATGTAGTTGATGACGTTGTATTTCTTTCCACAAATATTGAATCAATCCAATCTTGTTTGATAAATTGACTTGAACATACTTGATGAAAATTGACATGAACTTTCACAAAGGTTTCATAAGCAACCCCAATTTTCGAACATCGACATTTAAGAGTATTTGGATACTTTTTCACCAAATGTGTGAATTTAACATATGGAAGTGAATATCCAATAACATTTTCTGTTCGAGGGATAAATGCAGAAACCATTCCAATACAGAGAAGGAGACAAATGAATGATACAATGTAGATACGTGTTGCGTGCCGTTCTCTAGAAACACTGTGTGCATTACTCGAGTATTTTTCAAAAAGATTGAGACGAAGAAAAGCATCCCACAAAGACTTCAGTCGACTCCACGCCATTAATTCGCTGTCCTAATATAAAAAGTTGAAGACTTCAATGAAGGATCTTTTAAAGTGAAATAAAGAGCACTATCACGCGAACAATATCTATATATGATTTCGAGGACACCCTTGCCATCGATGTTTCATGATAATTAACGTTTTGATGTGTTTTCTTTTCCTTTGTCGATTTTTTTTTATTGGCTTTGCCTATAAATTAATAATTTAAATCTTTCAAAAGATCAATTGTGATACTAAAATGGCTACGTAATCTTGTCGCAGGAAATTCTGACGTCACCAACTTTCCTATTGGTTAAGCTATCTCTTGAATAATTATTTTTATGGTAATAACTTTAATAAAAAGCTGAACTCGAAAACGAAATTAATATTGTGACTGATATTGACTGTTTCAGCGTGTCCACAATAGTAAGAGAGCACTGATTATAAAGCTAACGATTCTGTAAGGGTTTTACATATATGAATGCTTTGAAATGCGAAAAAAAATTTAGCTGAAAAAATGCGATGAAACGTCAATTTTCGATTGGTTGAAACGATATGGAAAATAATGAGTAATATATAGCTATATACGTAGGTTTTTCACCTTTTCTTTTCTTTCTTTCTTTCTCCTTGTTTGACGTCGCATATGGCTATGCGTGTGACTTGACGTGCTGATGGTGATTTTTCATAATTAAGAAATAAACATGGTTTTTTTGCGACTAGAGATATGCGAGATCGACTTTTTTTTATCCTAGTCATGGTCTTAGGGACTTAACTTTTTCTTAGGAGTGATGAATTTACATTTATAATTTATTAAATCCGAAAACACAGTTTTGATGATGTGATTTTTAAAAAATGAATGAGAATATAAAATCCCTGTGTTTTTTCTGTTACTCTCTCGGATTTAGAGAAGCTGTCATAGAATCTATCTGTCTTGAGTCGTGAATAGTCCGTAAATACTCGTACTCTTTATTTTTCTCGTCGACGACAAACATGTACGGGACCAAAATTTCATGTTTTGAGGCCGCGTCCTCGCACGCCTCTATTTTCTATAATGTCGAATTCATTACTTGTCCTTGTTGAAATTAGAACATAACAATAAACATTTAATTTAAAAATCTTTCCCAATAGATTTGTAATTTTCTATTGAGAAATAGCTTTTTGCAAGAAAACATTCACACCTATGCAATCGAATTCATTTATAAAATAGCGGTGTTTCAAGCTATTTGAGGTTATAAACAAATAACGAGTAGTGATATGTATGCTAAGAGAAACAATCGTTTTTATAAAATTGTCTTAAGCACTGATTTGTTTCTCAAGTGTATTCTGCGTTACAAATCATAAATAAGAAAGAAGACAAGGTAGTTTTCGAAGATGCAACTAAGTGCTTAGATCTATTCGAGTTTTCATTTATCGGACAGTTGTCTTAGAGATTCATACACGGAGAAAAAAAGACAAGATTTCATATGGAGCCAACGAGAGCCTTCGACTTTGCCATGAAATCTACGCAAAAGGTTTTCTTTAGTGTTGAGAATCATTTTGAAGGTGTCTGAGGCGTTTATAAAACCCTTTTTTTAGGATTTTGAGTTTTGAAACGAAAGGTTCGGTATGGTAAAATACTTCATTTTCAGTGGATAATGCATTCTGTATAAAAAATTTGATTCCTAAGTTGCTCTATGTTTTTGCTTTCTTAACCAGTTTATTTGCATGGTTACTATTTATGAATGCTTAGCCTTATATAGTCCAACACCTAAGAAAGGAATCTGATGTTTCTCTATTTTCGGTCACTAACGTGTGAAGTGAGGACGATGAAAAGCTCTCCATTAATTATTTTTCTAAGACAAATATAAATCAGTCACACGAAACAGTCATTGAGAAAGGTGTAATAACTTTAATATTTACCAAAATTTCTCAAAAACGAACTAGCTTAGTTGTATTAAAAAGGTTAGAGTCTTTTTTTTTAAATCACACTTCAATGAAGATATACGTTAAATAAGGGTTGTGCTTTCCTTAAAGTATACTAAAATGCTCAGCCATTTCTAAGATTGCTAATATTCTTGAGAACAGATCTCTTTTTTTGTTAGAAAGGTAGTGATATCTATCTAGAAAAAAAAGTAATTCTATTATTTACTGAAATTTCATTTTAATATATGAAAGTGCTTGTTTATTACTAAAACTACTGATGCTTTTGAAGATGAAGGTCTTCTAGTTTTTTTATTTAAAAATGTAGCAAAATCAACCTGAAAAAACTATGGTAATTTATTAGTTATTAAAATGTTATTGCTCTTTCTGAGAGTGGTAAGTAACAAGTAAAACTGTTGATACTTCAGAAGGTGAAATGTTTTTCTTCTTATGAGTTTACAGTTGTTTCTATGTTAAATAAGTAACAATTTCATTACTTTTTGAAATTTCATTGGCAGAAAATTGTGTCGATAGAATGGAATTGTCATATTCCATAAAAGGTGTTTCATAATAACTGAGGATAAATTGTGAATGATGCTTTTCATACTTTTTCTTGACATAGAGAGCTAAAATTTCTATTACATATATATCTGATCAAGATCCTTTATTTCTGAAAGTTTCAGCTCTCTAGCTGTAACTAGTGGTGAAATACGTCGACAAGATTAATTTTATTTTGACAGTGAAAATAATGCAGAAATCCAGTATAAAAATTTAAGTATTTCAATCTTGTCGATATATTTCACCACTAGTTATAGCAAGAGAACTGAAACTTTGATAAATAAAAGATCTTGATTAGATGTATATATGATAAAAACTTCAGCTCTTTATGTCAAGAAAAAGTATAAAAAAATATCATTAACAATTTATCCTCAGTTATTATGAAACACCCTTTATACATCCACTACCATTCGTTCAGCCGTGGACAGATTTCCAAAAAAAAATGAAAATTTCCCTGCTAAGTGATCATATTTCAAAAGCTGCAACCATACAAAATGCAAGTTTCAGAAAATATCGAAAACTACTGTAACTACTGTAATATTATTCTAAATCAACCATAATCAAAATAAAGAAATTTCCTGGAAACTTCGGTAATTACTCATAGTATAGAACCAAAATATCGGATAATTTCCGTAAATACCGACTCTCCAAAGGGAAATTTATTGGTAATTACGGAAAACACTAGTACATGAGGACGTGAATATCAGGAAATTTTCGAACGTCATCAGCTTTCGCACAATAATTTCTGAGAAATTACTGAATTTACTATTACACGGTACAGAAAATTGCGCGAAATTTCAAAAAACCTTAATATCAGAGAAGAAATTTAGATAACTCCTATATTCATTTACTTTGATCAAGATACAGATTTGTCTAAAGCGTGATTGCTGTGATAAAAAAAATCGTTAGTCATAACATGTGTTCTCATCTGCTTGGTAAAAGCCCACGATATTTTAAAGGACATAGTGATTTAATATACGTGTTGTCGAGGCATAGATAGCTAAACATACAGATGGAACGAACTAACTACCCTGTCGATATCATAGTTTTTTGGCCTAGGAAATATTACACATGTGTACAGTGACACAGAGTGAGATCTACGCCACTCAAAACTTCTCTTTAGCTATTAAACAGTCGCCTTATTCCCAAATATCTTTTTGAAATGAATGAAGTAAAATGCTGATGCAGCTTACCTGATTAGTGAAAACTTCGTTAACCTCTTTGGATTGTTTTACAAGTTTCTTTACATTTAATGGGAATACAGCTTGAATTATACTTATACACAATCTGAACTGGTAAAAAAAAACCAGAGAAGCAAAAACAAAATCTATAGTTCATTGATTCACTATTGTTAAAGAGATGTCACTAAATTTCGGCAAGGGTCTGAATGTCAAGTGTCCTTTTTGAGTTCATTTACATCTCCACTCACGGCCACAGCATCACACCCCAAATTCACACTCACTCACATCCAGACTTTTGTTTATGTAATTTGAGATGTAGATTTTTGGGTGTGGGTGTAGGATGTTGGTGTGGGTGTAGAGTGTGGGTGGGTGTGGATGTGGGTATGTGGGTGTGGGTGTGGTGGGTGTGAGTGTGGGTGTGGGTGAGGATGTGGGTGTGTGGGTGGGGGTGAAGAGAAGAGCAAGGTCAGCAACCACAAATCCACGCCCACACCCACACCCACACCCACACCCACACTCACACACACACCCCCACACTCGACACCCACACCCACACCCACACCCACACTCACACACACACACCCACACTCGACACCCACACTCACACCCACACCCACATCCACCCACACTCCACACCCACACTCCACACCCCACACCCACACTCACCCATTACAGCAGCTATTTCGTGTTTCACATTTTAATTCCGCAGGGTTGCGCTGAGAGGTTTTATATTAGCTTTGTAATGATGTGTCGAAATGAGGGAGAAAAATGGCTTGCTGTCGAAATTAGGGAAAGTGCTCCCAACAACGACAGATGGAATTCATCATCGTAGGCCGCTAATTTCTCCGTGAGAAGATTGAAGAAAAAAGGTCGTTTACATACCATTTGAAAGAGCAGAATTCAGGGATTATGCATTTATAAAAGTATTTTAGCTCATATATAAAGTAGCTGTGCATGGACTCAAACAAGATAAGACAATTTTTTGCTGTCGATATTAGGGACATTTGGTCTACGGTACTTTAGAAAAAATATGTCGCTGTATGTATGTATTAAGTAGTGGAAAAATGTTTTGACTACAACTTCATATTGAAGAAGCCTCGGCCGTTAATTGTTTCATACTTGACATCAGGGCACCTGATGTAGCAAACCCATGCAATCTCAACTGAAATTTCAGGGACACACTTGGGAACCTTTCTTTGTTAGCTGTAATTATTCCCCTGAAAACTTTGTCAGTTAGTCGAACTTCGTTTTAGTGTAGTCTAATTTTTTCTCGTTCTAAAGAGTCAATTGATAGCGAAAAAAAAGTAAACTTATTATTAATTTATTTCAAAGAATCAAAAAATCGTTTAAAAAAGCGAACATCAGTGTGTAGCTAATGTAGTTCAATAAATCTCTTTAAATCTTTTGACAGAGTCGATCCTCCATTAACAGCAACACCATCATAACTTACTTTTCTTCCTTTAATCACTCGAGCACACAAACATTTCAAACACAACTGTTGTTGACGACGAAAGAGATCTTGAACATTCTTGTTCAAACTACACTCTGCCGGTATTTTTCCAGCCGTATTTCTATAATCCATATGTCCTCCCGCTTTAACAAGTTCATCCAAAATTGTTCGTACCTTATATAAATTACAATTTTCCGAATCTGGGGAAAATGCAGCAAGATAATGCAACGGTGTATTCCCATTGAAATCAAACAGATTCGGTGAGGCACCACATTGAAGTAAAAGTTGAATTGTTTCATCGAATAAATCGACAAACGATTCTCCACACAGTGAAAAATGTAAAAATGATGATTTATCTACTGTTGATTGAAAGTTATAACGATTCAATTTACGAATAATTTGTAGGATAGATTCCTGTTCATCTTTTGATTTGAATGGCAGAAGCTAGAAAGAGTGAGAAAGAAAGGAAAAAGGTTTTTTTCAAAACAAGAAATCATCCCTTACCTTCGTTGCTATCCAAATAAGTGACATGGCAGCCTGAAAAGTTTCGAGTTCCATTTGTACTCTTCCTTCATCTGCTTGGTTCTTTTTCAGTTCACCAATGACTGCATTGAACAATTCCAAATAATCATTTGACTCAAGTTCTTCCATCGTATTCGCTGGTCTTTGTACAATTGTAGACATGATTACAGCAATGTAGAGTAAACGCTGTGAATAAGATTGGGATGGTTCTTTACGACGTTCTTCTAGACGTCTGGCATACATACACATTTGAAGGCAACGTCGAAACTTTTTCTGTTCAGCATAGACATTGCTTTGCTTGTACAATGCATCAATATGCTCTATAGATAATTCGCCGAGGAGTCGTTCCAAAACCAAGAGACACTCTAGTCTCAGTGCATTTTTATCACCTATTATTGCTTCTAATTCATCGACTGTCTTACATTCCCGACGATTTTCATAGATGTCGATTGGTATTGATCGAAGATTGACTTTTTCAATTGTTTCATCGGCTGCTACACTTGTAAAACGTAATTTCATTGCGTATAGAAAGCAACGATACACTTTTTCTGAGTTAGAGATCATGCCATCACTGTCGTCACTGCGGTCATCATCATCGTCAGCCTCTTCCTGGTCCTCATTCTTACCAATTACACCACACGAACTTCCAGCTAGCTCCAGTTCTTCAATAATTTGAACGAGTGCTCTACCATCTGCATTATGTTGTTCGATAAAGTAATCAAAAATGAGGTCATTTCCAGTGACTGCAGCAGTTACTAGTGCAGTGAATCCTTCTTTATCTTTCAACTGTTTGTCAACATACTTCGATTCATTTATAAGTTTAACTATTTCTAACTGATCAGAAATAACTGCAAAATGGAGTGCACTTCTTCCATCTTTCTCTTGAAGATTTAATGTTACAAGAGAGTCTTCGTTACTCGACAATAAATATTGAACAATTTCTTTGTAACCACAAAGTGAAGCAACCATTAACGGTGTAAATCCATCACTATTCTGTACTTCTAAACTTCCTCCCTTTTCTTTCAAATACTTTATCATTTCTAAATTTCCAGTTTGAGTTGCTGCCTGTAGAACTGAAACTTTTGTATTTGTTGTACAATAGTTGACATTTGCATTTCCCAATTCAACTAACAGACGTACACATTCAAAATGATTTCCAGTTGTTGCAATCCACAATGCCGTCAGATTGTAATCTTCACTAGAGAGAATATCAAAATTGATTGTTCCTTCTTTCTCAACATCAATTTGAGATCGATAATTTTTCAATAGAAATTCAATGATATTAGCATGTCCATTCTGTGATGCAATAATAAGTGAAGTCAATGAGTGTGTAGTGAAAAGTAAGAGCAAGTCAGTAGGACGAAAAGTTACTCGTTCATTGAGAGGTAGTGATGTTTTGACTGTGTTTAATAGAGTTTCGAGTTGCTCAAGTAAACCGTTTCGACATAGATTAAAAATTTCATTCGTGAGCGATGCTGTTGATTGCACAAGTTTGGAGTAGGAGGTTTCACTCATTTTTTCGTTGTCTTGTGTTATATATAAATGAGTGAGTGTTTTCAAGCAGCACACAAGATAAGATAAGAGAACAAGACAAAGTTAAGATGTGCACGTTTTGGAGTTAGCTGTAACGTGTCAGCTTGTTTTGCTGGAGACAAGAAAGAAAAGAAGAGAACTCATTGTCGCATATAAAAGTAAGTGCATTTTACTTTGTACTTTTTAGTGGGCGTTATCACTGAGAAAAATTCAAAATACTGATAATGGAACGTAGCGTACTGTGAGTCACGGAAATTGGAGATATTCGGATCAAATCAAAGGTCTCACTGCCAAAATGGCAAATATAAAATATGACGTGCTGATGGCGAGTCTGGATAGAGATACTCGAATTGCAAGATATATACATTTTAGACATAAGACGCAATCCGTATTAGCCATGACCGATCATGCTCAATCAATGATCACCGATATGGTTAGTTTTTATATATGTTATGGGGGTAAGTGTCTGGTGAATTTCTACCCAAGCCGTTCGAAAAAATGTTGTATCGTTCTCAAGATATTTAAACTTTCGTGAGGACACTGCCGCTCAAAAAGCACATCTTTTGTGATTTTCTGTGGCATTCATATCTCATCAAGGATGCATCCGTTAGATTTGAAATTTCCAGTGTGAGTACATCTCAGGCTGAAGTGTTAGTCGAACAAAAATTGAGCGGAAAAATGAATGAACCGTTGATGAGTTGACCGATACCATCAGAAGCTAGACAACACTGTCATTTTATGGTATTTTGTGCATATACATATTACATGAATGAATCATGCTAAAGAGCTGAAATTTAGGTCAAAGATAGATCTCATTGAGTACTCACTGTGATAAAAAATTTAGCTCTCTGTGTAGTTCTTGTGGCTCAGAGGATCTACGCCAAGTACATGAAAGAATTGGCCTGGGCCGTTGTAGAATGGCTTGAGGCACCTTATTGGAAGATGAGCCTAAAATGGTCCTTTTCTATAATAAACGTACTCACCAGTTCGTGAGAAAAAAATTCCGAAAAATCAAAGATGCCCTGAAGCAACATGATACATATAACATTCGATGCGGATTGATTATCTCATTTGAAATGGTATCTTACGTTAGTTTTTCAAGAAAGTAAAACATAGCTTCGGGAATCCAGAGTTTCTACAAAAATCTAGCTGGTTTTTTGGCAATCCGCTCGGAAGTCCTCTAGTATAATTTCATGAATTGAAACTTCTTCAATAGGTAGGAAACATAAGTGGTATCATCCGATGTGAATATGCGCTCAATCGCACTTGATGCGTTCTTACAATTAAGGTAGTCGTAAACGGGATCTTGTCGGACTTGATTTGTCCTAGTAAAACATTTTTAAAAAAACTAAAAGCTCTACAAGCACCTTTCATCTATATATCGTTCGATGAGGATTGATTAGCCGATTCTGAATGTTAACTCAGTATTTTATGAAAATAAAACAGATTTTCAGAAAGCCCGGTTGCCGATCAGAATCATGCATGGTTTTGCAAAGTCTCTCCAAAATTCTGTGCTTGTTATATTATGAGTTGGCACTTCGTCTATTGTTAGGGGGCATATTCAGGATTATCTGAAAAAAATTTGTGTTCGATCGCATGCAAAGTTTTCGTAAGATTTGAATAGTCCTTAACGGTAGATTTATGGACTTAGTTTACGTTGAAAGAAAAAAGAAAAGTTCATTGAACCATCATGAGATATATATGCATCGATGCGGATCAGTGAGTGGTTTATGAATATCAGAATCATTTTTCTAAAAAATACGATGGCTTCTATGAAAGCTCGATTCTCCGGGCATGATCTTCTAGAGTTTTCTTCAAGACTTCTAGGATGTATTGTTAAAAAAGTTTGGTGACTGGGCGTTTCTCCTATAGTTAGAAGACAGGCTCGAAAACATTAGAGAAAATTTTGCCCTTGGTCGGACAGCGTTGTTTTAAAAATGAATTAGGTTTTCATATTGCGAGTATAGTGCGACCTATTTTTCTTTTATATAACTTCATAGAATAAAACTTTTCCATGTACTTTAGTGAGATGTTGTACAAGTTTGAGAAGTGCTATTCTGAAGAAGATCAGATCATACATACATAGGCAGCAGGGAACGGGTGGGTGTGGGTGTGTATGACGATAAGACACCCACACGCACACCCACCCACCCACACCCACACCCACCCACCCACACCCACACACCCATACACCCACACCCACACCCACACCCACACCCACACCCACACCCACACCCCACATCCACACCCACACACCCACACCACACACCCACACCACACACCCATATGTTACGATAATCAAAAAAGCTTGTTAGTGCAGCTCTAAAGGAGCTGAAATGTGGAACTCACGTATATCTTTTAAACTTGTTATTCTGTTGCCTGATTTTTAAACTTCAAAATAGCTTTTTTTCGAATATTTATGAAAGCATTGATATATTATATAGAATCTAAAGCCTTTTATGCGCGGTTGCTGAGGTCTGTAATGGTGACCTGTCTGTAATGTTCTCTTTCTTCGTTGCTAAGTGTCTGTAATGGGATGGGGAAGGCGAGGAGGGAGCCGACAAACCTCGAACTGAAAACTTACACTCACTATTTTCTTCGAAAATATACGTTAGTTCCACAAAAAAACAATTTTTTTTTCATCTTTTAAACAAAATGACATTTCACAAGTAAAGCACTGGATGTTGGATCGAATAGGATAGAACTGAATGTTTCATATAATTTGAATATACTCGATCGAAAATAGATTTTTAAGGAGTAGAGAAGCCTTAAAGCAATTACCAGATAGGTCAGACTATTATATCATACCAATATGAGATGTTTTTTTTAAAGTTAACTTAATAAGCATCATAATGCTGAATTAAATAGTTAATTTATAAGATTAAGTGTCGTGCAAACAAGACTGATGACCTATTGTATTTATTTTTTGTAAGTAAAATTTTACATAATATATCTGGATGATCTTGATTCTTCAGTATTAATTAATGAAAATAAACCAATACTGATTTAGATGAAATGAAACAGGTGTTTATTTTCTGTAAACAAAATCATGAAAAGAATCATTGTTTGAAAGAACGAATTGAATTGATAATTGCTAGAAGTAGTTTTGGTATTTATAGAATAATATTTTATTGAACATATATACAAGTTTATCTTACAAGGAAACCTCACGAAGTGATAAATCGCTTTTGAACTGAGACTTCGCTCATTATCTAGGTCCTATTGAGACTAGGAAAAGCCTAGAATGACTCGTGCCCATGGGTCTTTTCTTTCGAGTTATTGTCATTTTGCTGCTTTTTTTTGTTCTGTTGTCGGACATTGGAGACCAAATTGAAAGAGGGTATTTTGATCTGAGTTTTTGCCTATAGAAAGCTCTCATAATAGTTACGATATGCCAAAAATTCCAGTGAAAAAGAACTTTTTGTTCCCGAGATAATGGTCTTCTAAAAAAAGCACATATTTAACCGAAGAGTCAAAAGGTCAGATTTTTTGAAAACGCACCATCTCAGGGACGAAACGTTGTTTTTTTTTGTTGAAACTTTTAGTGCATTGTAACTATTATGAGAGCTTTCTATGGGCAAAAATTCAGGTCAAAATATCCTCTTTCAATTTGGTCTCCAGTATTCTACAACAGATCAAAAACAGCAGTAAAATGACTATAACTCGAAAGAAAAGACTCATGGGCACGAATCATTCCAGGCTTTTTCTAGTCTCAATAGGACCTAGGTGAAGAGTGAAGTCTCAGTTCAAAAGCGATTTATCACTTCGCGAGATTCCCTGGTTAGTAATTTTTAATCTGTTTAATATAGTCAATCCTTTCTTAAATGAATAACATTGCAGTTTTGGAAAAGTCTTTGTTGTTGAAAGACATTCATCTATAGAAATGTCATATAAGCTTCTTTGCTAGTTTTGATATAATCAAATATCATTGTGTGTTGTTTATCCTCCTTCATTTGAATATTTGTAAATTAAAATAAAAAAAAAATTTCAATAGACAATAAAACTTTGCTTTTTTCCCGCTTATTTATCCATATATATATATTCACCGAAATATATAAAACTTTTCAACTTTTGTTTAATAGTTTGTCTTTGGATTATCTAATAATGAGTGTATGCGTATTTGTACGTGTGTTTTCGTCATATCTACACCCACATTTTATATTGGTAAAAAAAAAGAATTGTTTTCTATTCCTTTTATTGAAAATTTTGAGTAATCATGAAAAATCGAGAGCTAGATAATTCTTCGTCACTTGATTCTAAACGCTTCATGAGCAATATCGAATCTAGTCCAGTCAACTTTGAACTATTTGAAAGGTGTTTAACTAAGAAAAAATGTATAGAATACAAATCAAACGTATTTGTACAGTAGAGAATTATCTTGTGAATAAACTGACGACAAAATCTTTGAGATTTGTATTAGTTAATGAAAAATGAAATTAAAAAAAAATAATCTTTTAACCTTCAGTTTATTATAAAAAATATTAAAAATGATCTTGACAAGAACATTGTCCACTTGAATAGAAATGGTGAATACGATTAGCATCACGAACAATAATATGACGTTGTCGATTTTTTGCGATCAACTTTGTAGCTTCATCTAAGAAGAATAATCATCAAATAATTATTTAAGGTAGCGAAAACAAATATAATTAACTTACGACAATCACCACAGACACGAAGATTTTTAGTAATTTGAATAATCGATGGAATAGGTTGTTGAATGAAATTAAATGCAATTGCTAATTTCTCACTATGTCCACATACAACCGATTCAATAATTTCATCTTCTTTCATTGAACGAGTTATCCAACTTGAATCAAGTCCATGACCATGTTGAATTAATTCAGAAGATAATCGATCTAGTTCAGCATAGATTTCTGATGACCTTGGATGAAAACGATCATGAGCTTTAAATTGCTAAAAAAATAAACAGTTTTTGCTTTTTAATTTCTACATTCTTACAAAAAAAGTCTTTATAAGAGCATCAAGAATGATAACAATTTAGGAGACATTCAACGAAAAAATGTGTTTTCGTATTTTTTTAGGCATTCGAATTGTTCATATGCAACATAATGAACTTGAATATTTTAACTTGTAATGTTACTCATTCAAAACGTTAGTCAATACTTAATTTTTAGTATTATCGTATCTTGATGAGAAAAACAGCAAAATTTAGTCTGTATAAAAAATAAATAAATATTTCTATTTTGAAGGATCATTCAAATTTTACATGAATTATATCAAGAATGGATCATTTGCCAGTCCAAAATGAGATTTTATTTTATCCTGAATAGAACAGCATGGACAAGTTCCCTTGAAAAAAATTTTAACGTCTGTTTATCCATAAGGACGACGATACATACAAAATTCCAAAAAAACAAGTTTTTTCATATAATCGAACAGCAGGATTTGAGATTCTTATCATAACTATATGATCGAAGTGCATTCTAATTTTTAATTAAGTCCCCCTCAAAAAAGTCACTTTTCGTCAGAATCATTGAAATTGACAAATATACATGGAGCGATAGCCTGTCATTTGCTCTTTCATAAAAGATAAAAACTTTTTAATTTTTTTCGAAAAGTTTTCAAGATTTTTTTTTGACAATCCCTATTCGAAAAACCTAAAAATCTTTTTCGTTTTTTTCTCAGAATGATGCTCGAACAACGGATCTCTAGTGAAAGTCAACTATAATCTGATACTAAGTGAAATAGTTTTCTTTTTTTGTTCGAAAGAGCATCAAAAACTGCAATGGCTATGAGACCCCTTTTTTGATAAAGCTTTGTTATTATTATATTGATAAGCAACTTTATAATATGAGCGCCATTTTTTTAAAGAAATTTTCAGTGATTGAACTTGCCAGCAATCAATCCTCATAAACCGAAAAAAATATGTCGCTTTTCATCCTTGTTTCACTACATAACCTCAATATATAGACAATAAACAATATTTTAAATATTGCATTTTTTTTTCAGTTGCCGATAATCTACCTTTTTGGTATATTCTATAAAAAATTTGAATAATAGATTAGAAGGCAAACGGTCATTATTTCTACTTGGTAGATTTTACTTTTTTCTTCTTATAAGGATATAATACGGCTAAAAGTCGATGTTGACTAATTTCTCAGAGAGATTATTAAAAGCTAGCTACTATTTTCAGGTTGATTGGTCCAGATATTGATAGTTCGAATGCATGTAAAATACATCCACAAAGATCTTTTTTTTGTTGAATTCTTTCTATACTCGATAGTTTCATGAATTATATCGTAATGTTGTTTAGAAAAAAAATTTTTTTTACCACTAATTCACCATTTACTTCAGTCCATGATAATCCTACTTTGACCTTGTGTTTTAATTTGTTTATTTGCCTATGTCAAATATCTCTTCCTAGTTCAAATTCACCACGAGATGAATAAACATTTGAA
>CAJNOP010002573.1:0-16790 GCA_905250075.1 Rotaria sp. Silwood1
TGATCAACGTGTTAGTATCGCTTCCACGAGTTTGAGAATGTCTGAAACTTGAAACGAAGGAGTCGAAAATGACAAAAAGGCCTGTGTTAACGCCTGAAAAGAAAATGTGCTTGCAACAAGATGAGTATTGAGATCTCTGGCTCCAAAAAAGTCATTTTTGTTACTTCTGTTTCATGAAAAAGTCTGTTAGCGCAGCTCCCTTTATGGTAAAAATATAGAACTCATATATAATCTCTAGCCTAGTTAAAATAAGATGTAATCCATAAAGTGATCGGTCTCTCGTATATTATAGCTGCTTTGCAGGATAGTTGATATTCAGAGTAACGACTTCTCTAATTTTTGCATTTCAAAAAGAATCTTTAAATTCTTCTATAGGTTCTCTATCTTTTTTTTTCCATTGTTGCTATTCTCTCATTATTTTTTATTATTCTTATTTTTTTATTAATTTAATATTCTTATTATTATAATCATTGAGTTAATTGACAAATATGTTTGTTTTACATGTTCATGATATTTACAGCAGGCCTCAAGCACTATCATTTCAATTAATCAATTCACAAATAGTAATATTTATTATTTTTCAAAATTATAATGTCATCCATGTTGCAAAAAAACATAGAAAATGTGATATCTGCTGTTCTCCATTATTACGATCTGTAATGGAGAGAGGTGTAGCAGGAATGGGGCGCCATAAAAACTTGCTCTTTAAACTTGCACTCATCATGTTCTTCGAAATATATATGACTTCTACAAAACTGACTCAAACGCCTAATTATTTACTACAGTAGTTTAGTTTTTCTCTCTTGCCCCATTTAAGGTGAACAAATATATTATTCCCTTTTTATTTTTTATGTGTCTCATGTTCTTTCTTTAGAGGGGCAACATCTGCATAGCTTTTGCCTTAACTCTTACTCACACTCACATTGCACCCAATAAATCTAGATCAACAACAAAAATCTGCTAGCGTCAATAATGATACGTGTGGCGCTATATCAAGATTAAGATTTGCTTTCTAGTTTAAGTGGATTAGGACATTCGCGCGGATAGCAGGAGGTTTGGGCTCGAGTCCTACGAAGATCGTCTTTTTCTTCATTCTGTTTGTTCACTGCATTTATAATCGTATGAATCATATTTGATGCTTACAAAATCGTGTTGCTATTCGACTGCGCACAGCAAAGTAAAATGACACGAGCAATTCTATTTCACTACGAATTGGATAACCTACGAAGGTAAAGATTTTATGAGTCGAAAATTTCCGCTTTCGTAATTTCATACCGTGACTATATACGATCTGAATTCGGTTCAAAACGGCTCTGCTACTATAGAGCTAAAGCAAATTCAGTGTGAGTACTAATATGCGATATAACCACTAAACCACACTATACTAGTTATGATTTACTGAAGATTATGCAAATGAATTCTCAAGATGCTCGAAAACTTTGATCGATACTTATTTGTCTGTTTAAAATTCTCGGAGATACATCTCTTACTATAGACAAATGAAGGTATACCGGTTGTGAAAATATTGCAATAGATATGGATATCTGAATACGCAGCATATTAGTTTCGTATTTCTGGTAAACTACTAGCATGGATTCAAGTACTGCTACTCTGAAATAAAATAATAAAAACAAAAATTTTCGTTATCAGTATATCATGACAAGCGAAATTGAAACTTAAAGAGAAACTGTATTCTAATTTGAACTCAGTTGTTCGTTCTTTTAAATATTTAAAAGCCATATCTAGATAATGTTTGGCTTTTATAAAAGAATCACTGATATTCATCTATCAATTCAAAAGCTATAAGGAGTTTTTTGACAGCTTTGCAGATTCGAATAGGTGGTTGAAAAAGAGATATCAAGTCTCGTTCCTATCGAGTGTGAGTGCGAGGATGGATGTGAGCGTGGGTGTGGTGCCATTGTAGCTGTGGCTATGAGGGTCCGGGTGCTTCTGTAAGTTGAGTCAAGACTAGCAACCACATATACACCCACACGCGTGGTTGTGCCTTTACATGTCTGAGTATGACTGTGGGATCGATGCCAGGTCGCGATTGCGAGTGTTCTCTTCATTGTGATCATCACTGAAGCCGTCACTCCTATCCCTACCCATATTCACATGTTCCTGATACGCAGCTTCTTGATTTCCTCTCTTTTGATGGATCCCCTACCTGATATTGGACTTTAGACTTACTTACGTATAGCAGTTGAATTGAAATATTATAATAGTCAAAAATCGCTGAAAATGCAGCCGAAGTCGCCTCCCTTTATAGATTACTTCATCATTGAAGAGACAAGCTTGAAGAGAGCAACGATAAGATTATTGTTGACGAAAGAGACATGGCAATAAAATATTTTTATCTTTATAGTTGGGCTTTTTTTGACAGATATTGGCGCAGTTAGAGGAAAGGTGTGTTTAATCGGCAAAGCTTAAAACACGCTGAGAAAAAAAGTAAAAACAGCAGATTCTTTGGAGATGCGATGATTAGCTTCAAGAGTTACCTGCTTTTTAATCTGGGTATGAATGTGAGTGTATGGCGTGTGGTGAATGTAAGTGTGACTGTATGAGATGTGGTAGGTGTGGGTTTAGCTGTGGCTAGGCGTGGGTGTGAATTTGCTTGTGAGGTGTAGAGTGATTTTAAATATGGAGTGTGGATGTAGGGTGCTTTGTGACAAACTGTAGGTGTGGGTGTGGGAGTATGAGTGGATCAGTTCTTTAGGCACACCTAGATCCACTTAATACTTAATCTAACAAGATTAATGCAAATTTTTTATTATAGATAGGAATATAAAATCATCAATGGATGATCAATTGTTTGCTTGCGTAAACATTATATTTCTCTATGGAGCAAGCTGGCATATAACTATTGATAAAAAAAGATAATCTTCGGTACACTGATATTTTTACGAAGTGTTGATAATCTTTGGTGAAAGCAAAGTACGCAAGTTTTGAGCTGCCAATAAAGTATTAATGAGAGATGTACCATAGCAATTACAAGGACTAACCATTCCTGAGTAAAGACTTATTGATCTCTATCACCACAACAGTTAGATTGTGAAATTATATTCGTCTGCTCATTCAACGAGTACACCTCAATCACATTTAAGAGGCAACTGCATAAGCTTTTCTCAAAATGTGATTAACACAGTTGCTACCTTGCCATTAGAATTAGATGATCTATGTAATTCTCTAACAATTATTTTTGTTGGTTGTCAGATTCCATAAAGAAGTCAACTAAAAGATATTTTGACAGTTCGAAAGACAAAGGTTTTTGATGGAGTTCAATAACTTAGTCCAAACAATCTACTCCATCGATATGTTATAATGAATCAATCAACAATCAATAAGTTACTTGAGGACGATGTCCCAGAGTACTCCTGGGTAACAATGGGAATTTCCACTGAGGTAGAAGCAGTTGAAAACAGAAGGGCAACTTATATTTTTAACCTTCGGATCAATACATCTGAGCCTAACACCACAATACTTATACCGATAAGTGTGAGGTATAGTAACAAGGCATTGATATTTTTATCTACCATTGTTTGTGTTGTAGTGCTATCTTAGATGTTAACGGTATGAAAATTTCATCTCGTGACGTTGCTGAACATCTTTCAAAATGAATGAATGAATGTGAAAATGGATGATAAAACGTTGAAAAAAGACATTGAGGAAAACGCTGTACAAGATACCGTGTGCATAAATGCTTGTGATAATAAACCGATCAATGAGTATTCTAATTTAAATCTTTTTTTTGGTATCTTTCCTACATCTTTTTCCGTATGGATGTGGTGCATTTGAAGATTGCTCTCGACCAGTCCAAATCAATTTTCGTAAGCACCTCAGATATCTTCTTTCGTAAAAAAATCGCCCGTTTTGAAGAACACTACTCATTCATATTTGTTGTCTTCAATATTTTACAACGTCGAACAGAATGTTTTCATGCCCAATTAGTGACAAAAAGACCGTGGTTTCAACAATCTGCACAAGTTCTTAACTCATTGAGCTCTGAAGATGTAACAGCAGCTCTTATTAATATCACAAAAGCGCCTTATTCAAAAGTTACTGATGAGAGAATAAATACGTTGATGAAGCATATCAAAATTATTGGTGGTCATGTCATGGGCTCAGCTCATTCACGATCAGCTCTTCGGGCGAAAATTCATTCTTTGTGCTTTTATCTTGGTCTTCCTAGTCTTTTCCTCACAATCAATCCAGCTGATATCCATAGTCCAGTGGCACCTTACTTTGGAGGTGTCGATCTTGATCTTGATCACGTTCTGTCAGAAGTCCTGCGTAGAAGTTATGAGCGTGCTCAAATTGTCGCGACGCACCCTGTTGAAACTGCAAAGTTCTTCAACTGTTTAATAAAAAACGTTCTGAAAAGCCTAGTGGTCGGTGGTATGCTCGGTCCTACAAAAGGGTATTTCGGCACTGTAGAGAGTCAAGGAAGAGGATCGCTCTATTTACATCTCTTGATTTGGCTCAATCATGAATATACTCCAGCACAGTTGAAAGAAAATATACAAAATCAAGATTTTCGTGAAAATTTACTAAAATATTTAGAAGATATTATAAAAGAAGATTTTGGTTTGTTTCGAGGTAATATATTTAACATTGTTTGAATTTGTGTTTTGAAGTTTTTATATTTGCCTACTTGATACTGTTTTACACACTGATAGTGTATCACTACCTTGCCTTGAATTGAGGTTTCAGAACATTTTCAAAATTTTCATTAATCCAAAATATATTTCATTCCAATCACCTACTCTTACTACATATTTGAGACTTCTAAATTTTGTACTTTTAAATATCAGTATTCTTTTTTAAGATGAAACCAACGACGGAACAAGTACAACCAGTGACAGAAGAACATTAAATGGTGAGCTCTGAAACTTTTAAGAATCTTTAATGATGAGTTTCGCTTCATTTTAGGAGAAACTGAGCCAATAGCAAGTGAAGTTATACCAGCATGTCTCTCAACACCAAATCCTGCGTTGGAAGTCTTTGATCAAACGTTTCGCAAAGATGTAGTTCAATTGGTCGAAACCTGCAATATTCACAAGCATTCTGCAACTAGCTATAAATATTCTAAAGGCAAAAATGATAGTTCAAAAAGGTGTCGAATGGGCATGCCACGCGCACTAGTGAATGTTTCTAATATTGACCTTACAATAGGTCAGATAACCATGCGTCGATCGCACTCGTGGATCAATAACTTCAACGAATGGCTCTCAAGTGTGTGTCGATCGAACAGGGACATGAAGTTCATTTGGAGCGGTAACGATCCTAAAGCATTAGTTTACTATATAACTGATTATGTAACAAAATCTACTCTGGTTTTCCACGATATGTTTGTGCTGGCACAACAAGGTATCAAATCTATTGAACAGGAACGGACATCTAATATCACAGATAATATTGTTGAAAAATCGCGTAAACTAGTGTCACGCTGCTTCAATATGATTGCTTCACAACAAGAAGTTCCAGGTGTTCAAGTTGCGTCATATCTAATGAACTATAGTGACTACTACACTACACATACGTTCAAAAATCTTTTTCTCATTTCAATCGAAAACTATCTACAAACAGAACTAAATAAAGCACGAATTAACGAAAAAGAAATTGTTGAAGAGAGAATAGATGGTAGAATCTTTTAAAATAATTGTATAGATTTTTAACATATTGTTTTCTAGAGACTTCAACGCCTTTGTACGATGAGCAAGGAGAAGATAAAAACGAAATCGAAGAACAATTTTTATTAGAACCCACAAAAACCAACAACGGCGATCAGTATGTCTTGGTCAATACTCGTCTTGATTATCAGCATCGATCAAAGGATCTTAGTGCAGTGTGTTTATATGATTTCGTCAGCCATTTTCATAAGAAGGTTATCGACAAATCGGATCGTCGTTTACTAAAGAATGTAACCAATTCTCAAGGCCAACAATTACCTACAGAAGGAACGAAAATGAATGAACGTCATATATTTGACAGCGCACATCCGAAATCATTATCTCATCTCATAATTAAACGTTCCATTCCAGTAGTACCAGTCCTGATAGGTCCTCAAATACCTCGCCGCGAACGAGAAGAAACGCATGAACGTTATTGTCGCGCATTGTTAACATTATTCGTTCCATGGCGATCAGTTCAGGACCTTTGTGCACTGAATGAGACATGGTCAGAAGCCTTGGAAGCTCGAAGATTATTGATCTCTTCCAACTTGCTTAAGATTATAGAAAATATAGAACTTTTGCACGAATGCAAACACGATCGAGATGAGCACCTGCATCAAGTTCTTTTAGAAGCCCAAAATGAAAACAACATTGACCCTATTCTGATGCCTAACTACTATGAAGGTGATGAAAATGCAGACGAAGAGGATCCGGAACAACTTTTGCAAATGCTCTCCATCGTAAATGAGACCACCACAAACGCTTACTCTGCATTGACAGTTACTCAAGAACAACGCTATGTTCATGATGCATTATAAGCAATTGATAATACAGACAGATTTGCACTACTCAATGGTGAGTTAATTACTGTCATATTTCGAAAACATTTAGTTTGATTTAGACCGTACACGTTGTCTGGGTGAAAATAATTATGGTATCATACACGACGTCCACACATTTGTCGTAGCTCGCGAGCATCATACGACCATGATTAAAGAGTGGAAACGTGATATTGAAGCCCGACGAGACGAAACAAGAAACTATTTAATTTCAGGTGAAGATACTCTGGAAGTACGAGATGATGAAATACAGATTGAAGTTGTAGGTGCTGAAATTCCAACAAGCCCAATTAAAACGAAAGCTACGAGAGTCCTACCTGTAACTGCAACCAATTTGGTTTTATTTCCCACAAAACAGGATATCGTCAAACAATTTACACTAAATACTCAGCAAAAATATGCTTTCATGATTATAACTAGTCACTTAGATGGCGAAAATCATGCTTATACCGGTATATTTTCTTGATTTTGTTATTGAAAATTTTAAATAGTCTTGATATTTAGGTACTATCGATAATCAGTTATTAATGTGCATACCTGGTTGTGGTGGTACTGGAAAATCTCAGTTAATTCGTGCAATTACCAAGTATTTCCAAGTAACCAAGAGGGGCAAGATGTTGCGTAAACTGGCGCCAACGTCTATAGCAGCAGCTGAGATTGACGGATTAACTATCCATTCATTTTTAGGTGAAAGTCGCAAAAGCACTAAAAAGAAAAATACCCGTACATTTAGACCTGGCGATACGAAATTGGAAAATGAATGGCGTCATGTGAAGTACCTGATAATCGATGAGATGAGTATGGTTGGACTTAGCCTATTAGCTCGTCTCAATCGAATAGTGAAAACAGCCAAGCACGTAAATTCTGAGATACCTTTTGGTGGTGTCAATGTCATTTTCTTTGGCGACTATCTCCAATATTCTCCTGTTTTAGACAAGCCACTCTACTATAACTGCGCATCGACACAGCAAATTACAGAACGTCAGATAGATATGTTATGTTCACAGAAGCTTATGTCTGAAATAAACTGCGTTGTTCCCTCGACTGTAGGGAGGGTCATATGAAAAAAACTGAAAATGGGTTTGTGGGTTTGTCGGGGTCAAAAAAACATTCGGGTCAAAAAAACATATGGGTCAAAAAAACATTCGGGTCAAAAAAACATATGGGTCAAAAAAACATTCGGGTCAAAAAAAAAACATCTATTTTAAGCTCTCCCCTATAAAGGTTGACGAAAGTGAATCGGGGTCGGGGAATCCGAATCTGAAGTCAGATTTTCAAAATTTTGAATTGAGTTTTTTGGGTTAGGGGAAGGGTGTTTTGAGAAAATATTAATATTTTATAAAGGTTGACGAAAGTGAATCGGGGTCGGGGAATCCGAATCTGAAGTCAGATTTTCAAAATTTTGAATTGAATTTTTTGGGTCAAGGGAAGGGTGTTTTGAGAAAATATTAATATTTTATAAAGGTTGACGAAAGTGGATCGGGGTCGGGGAATCCGAATCTGAAGTCAGATTTTCAAAATTTTGAATTGAGTTTTTTGGGTTAGAGGAAGGGTGTTTTGAGAAAATATTAATATTTTATAAAGGTTGACGAAAGTGAATCGGGGTCGGGGAATCCGAATCTGAAGTCAGATTTTCAAAATTTTGAACTGAATTTTTTGGGTCAAGGGAAGGGTGTTTTGAGAAAATAACGATATTTTATAAAGGTTGACGAAAGTGAATCGGGGTCGGGGAATCCGAATCTGAAGTCGGTTTCTCAAAATTAGGAATTGAGGTTTTTCCCGTTGAGGAAAGGTTTTTTTGGGAAACTAATGATATTTTTTTTAAAGGTGGATAAAAGTAAGGCGCGGTCGCAGAATCCAAGTCTGTAATTGATTTCCCAAGATTTCATATCCATAGCTGTATGTGAAAAACTTGATTTCATGAAATAATCATAGTTTTCGCACTGAACTGTTCTTGTAGGAACAAATTATGTTTTCCGCGGGTTATTTGAAAAAATGAAAGTGAAAATTTGTGAAATCCTTTTGTGAATTCGGATTGTTCGATTGCGCTTTATTTTTTAGAATATCTTCGAGGTGTAGATGGGAGTGTGTGGCAGTGAAATGAGAGTGTCAGTAACTTTCGGTGTCATAGAGCAGTGCTCACACAACACTGACACTGACACTGACAATATACTACATTGATGGATTCCTGTTTATTCTTTGTTTTTTGAGTCAAAGATCTTGGTTCTATATAATCTGCTTAACCCGGGAAAGCTACTATAAAATGAAATTTCTAATGAGGTTACAAACTTTAGTGTAAATACAAAATAACCAACTATTGTTTTTATGTATTCATAAAGTGCAGCAAGCGACCGTGAGCGAGGCCCAAGAGAGGCGCTGGCGAAAGACTGATTCCTTATTTTGCAAACGCATTGTAATGTTGCTTTAGAAAAGGATTTTTATGAAAGCGAGATTTATTGAGAATAGCCCACTAAGATTCTCTGAATCGGAAACCCTAATAAAACTCTAACCTGTTTGCTAAACAATTAGATCGTAGATATAAGGAATAGATAATAACAACGTGTCGCTTGGGAGGTGCACATCAAGAGTCTTGTTGTTATGAATCTAGCGGTTTTACTAAGTAAGAGTAGCTTGGTATTTAATAGGATGTGAAACAAAAAGAATTATCTCATGGGAGAATAGGATCACACATGACAGTGAATAGTCATTGCACTGAAAAATTCCTTTACGAGGGACGTCAAACTATCAGAATTCAACGGAAAACGTTAACGGTCTAGATTTGGTGGGCTTCAGTTGGGACTGAACATGAGAGAAAACATGTAAATGATGTCATATTTTTTATATTAAATGGACAATAAAAAGCTTTTGTTCAAATGCACTGGTGTAAATGGATTCGCTAGCCCTTGGTGGCATCCCAAAGAGGTGCCGACAAACCATTAGTCGTTCACATAGTGAGCATATTGGAGACTTATTTCATAAAATATCCGTGTAAAGGCTAGATTTTCTTAAGAAATCTGCACTAAGATTTGCTAAACGAGAATCTTTAAGAAAACTCTGATTGTCTAGCTAGGCAATCAAATTGAAAAAATGAGAAATATTATACGAGAAAGCGTCTCTTTATAAATTTCCGTCGAGAATTCACGTACAATAGATTAAACGAATTTTCAAAGTAAGCTAACCCTGGGAGCATGTGGAATTTAAATAGAAAGGGATGGTGTTATGGAGGTGTGAAATTATGCGTGACAGCAGCTAGTCGTGAGTGGCGCCCCGGAGGGGCGCCGACGAGCGACTAGCTGCTGCACTGAATGATTTCTTGAAGAGCTGCTTCAAATTGTTGGGATTCATTGAATAAACGTCAATTGTCGCCATCTAATGGGTTTGAATAAGGAATAGCAGAGGAAAAAAGCTAAAAAACATTATCAATTGAAATATGAGAAAACATTTTGGTGTTTGGACACAATATTTGAATAAGTCATTAGACGAAAAACATTACTCAAAGAATTCATATTTGCTGTATCGGAAGCGAATATGAATGAAATAGAGAATTGTTCTGTTGGTATATGTTCTTGTCCGTATCCATTCAAGTATTCCAATATGTACTGATATATTCAAATCACCTATCTAGTCTGATCGTTGTTTTGAATAGAAACTTCTTTTAAGTATGATATTCAGATTACTGAACAGATATTATATGATTGATTTTAAGCTAATGGTTCAAGTAAGGTCATATTTTCCTAGCGAACTCTGTGCTAAACATCATAATCGACGAATGTTCTAGAATGCATACGAATTTCTAGCAACATTTTAAAAGAATATTCTGCGTTTTCTCATAACTGTTGCGAACTTCTTTTGCTGTGTGGCCTCTGAAACATTGAATAGAATATCTTGTTTTATTGTGTTTTCATGTTTTTATAAAACTTTGTAATAAGTTATCAACATTGAGAGATTGTAATGTGATGACAGTGTTTCTTTTGGAACCTTCATTGGTCAGAAAGTGGAGCAATCAGAAACGAGCTTTTTTCCCCTCCAAGTCAAGGAAGAGTCAGATGAAATAAAATAAATGTGCGATCTGGTGATCATCCCGACGGGTACGCACTGCGGTTTGCCAGTGTGATTAGGGGCTAAATAACTTAAGCAACATCAAATATATATGAGACTTCTCCTGGCCAGTTCACTGAATAATTTATTGGCACTGTTCGGCTGTGGCTGAGCGAAGCTTCATTCGATTAGTAATAATTTAATGAGTTCCTGTTTTTTTGCTTACTAGCTGGTGTGTTCATGGAGGATTGATGTGGAATTAGGACATTTTCTGTAAAAACTGTGCTCAGTCAGTGATATTTTTTAGATGATGTGCGTTCAACTTTAGCTGATGAGTTTCATCACTTTAGCTTCATTGTAAATTGCCCTATTTAAGTGTTGTTCTCCAAGTTGATTTGTGCCAGAAAAATATCATACGTAAAATTGCATTCTCGCAAAAAACGTACTCAGCATCTCAACAAAACTCGAATCCACGCCATAAGTACTTTTGAAAGTCAATATCTACTTTTAGTCGATCCGACATCATTGATATTTATGTCCATGCTCATTATATTTTATCATAGCTAAGTATTGAACAATTATTCGCATATTTCTTCAGGACTTTTCACTCATGTATTTTCTATATAGTCAGTATAACTTGAAAAAGCTAATATGAGAAGATATTTGTAAATGAAGCCACAAAACTTATAGTACATGTAGAATAGCCAACTATTGTTTTAGTGTATTCAAATAGTAGAGCGGCTAGCCCTCACTGGTACCTCGCAAGGGCACAGAAACAACTGGCGATTGATATTGCAAGCGTACTCTAATTTCACTTCAGAAAAGGTCTATGTGAAATCGAGGTTTATTGAGATGTGTACACAAAGATTCCTTTGATCGGGAAGTCTAATAAGAGTCTAACTTTTCAGCTAGACGATTAGGCTGAAGAAATAAGGAGTAATTCATAACGAAGCACCGTTTAGAATTGCCCATCAAGCTGTCTCGTGTTGTAAATCTAAAAATCTTTCGAGTTAAGTGCAATCTGGAATCTGATAGTGTATAAATCAAGGAAGATGATCTTTGGAGAGTATAATATTATACGTGGCAGCGGCTAGCCGCGAGTGGCGCCCCAGAGGGGCGCCGATGAGCGACTAGCTGCTGCCCTGGGCAATTTCTTTAAGATAGGCATCAAGGTGTTAGAATTCATAGAAGAAATGTCAACTGTCGAAATCTGATGGGTTTCAATAGGGCTTAGAAATGACAAAAAATTGAGAAATATTTTCAAGTTAAGTATAAAAACAGCTTTTCTGTACGGGCGCAATATCTGAATAAGACATTAGAGGGAAGGCATTTCTCAAAGAATTTATATTCACTGTATTAGAAACAAAATTGATTGAAATAAAATGAATTTTTCTATTGATATGTGTCCTTGGTGGGTGAAAAATCGGATTTTCTTAACTTTATTATCAACAAGTATAGTATGTGTTGGCTTTAGATTGTGTCTAACCGTATGAAAAGAAGAAAGTGAAAGTGAATATTGATACTTTTCCAATTTTATAAAAATATTGATGAAGTTAATGACTTTTCTCTCGTTAACACAGATTTTGCGTCTATTCGTAAATTAAATGCAAAAGATACACGTTAATGAGCTATTGAAATCGGTTATATTCGATAATTATAAGAAAGCCGCGGTAATTTGTATCCATTCTCTCTATTATTGGGACAGACAGCGGATCTATTTTTTGCACATAGATAGCTCTTATCGTGCCTTGAAAGATTTGGAAGACAAGCAGATTAAGAACGCCTCAACATTACTCTTCAAATGTCCAAATGATGGAAGTTATTCACACCTTGAGGTCCCATAGGTTTGATATAAAAACACAAATATGATTTCACTAAGAGATGCTGCCCATGTCAAATCTCTGTATCTCAGTAGCTTTCAAAGGTATAACAAAAGCCATCTATGTTCAAATAAAGGTGACGGTGTCTTTTGTAGCGACAGAGGAGAGGAATACAATTAGCTAGATTTTCTTACAATTCTACAATAGAACTGATTGTATGAGAATATTTCTCCCATTTCTTTCATTACGTTAAATCTATGCTCTGAGGATGTCTATCCATAGATGGGGCAGGATCTTAAACTGGGATGTGGCAATAAACTGTAATTTATTATTATTATAAAAACCCAAATTTTTATCCTTGTATATGTTTCGAAGACGTCGAACTCGTGGAATTTCTAGTTGCAATGACTTAAAGTAATAAAAAAATAGATGTATAAAAACGATACCACATTTTTACGTTAAATAGATGATAGATAAACTGTTGCATGAGTGCACTGCCGTAAAATGAGCGACTTGTTGCCTATATTGAAACAGTTCGGTATATTTCGCTCACCAAAGATATGTATAAAAGCTAGATTTTTTTTGAGAATAATGCACGAATATTTTCTTAATGAGGGATCTCAATAATACTCTGATTTTTCAGCTGCAAAAAAAATTGAAGAAATCAGAAATAGTTCACAACGAAGCTTTGGTTTAGAAATTCCCGTCGAGAATTATCATGCTACACATCTAATGGTTTTTCGAAGTAAGTCGAGTTTGGGATTAAATGAAGTGTAAATAAAAAGCATGGTGATATGCAGAAATAGAACGAAACATAGCAGCGGCTAGTCGTGAGTGGCTCCCCGGAGGGGCGCCGACGAACGACTAGCGGCTGCATTAGGAAGCTCCTTGAAGGAGCGCTTCAGGTGTTTGGAATTTATCAAATAAACATCAAGAGTCTAGATCTAATGGATTTGAATAAGGAATAGCAGTTGCTAAGAACTGAGAAATAGTTGGAAATAAAGTGTGAGAACGCCTTTTCTGCACGTGTGCGATATTCGAATAGTACATTTGAGGGAAAACATTATTTATAGAATTTAGATTCGTTCTGTCAGAATACTATTTAAATGAAATATAACCGGGGCTTTTCTGCTGGGATGCTTTCTAGTCAACACCCATTCAAATATTGAAATGTATATGAATATATTCATATTACCTATCTAGTCTGATGGCTAGTATGAGTAGGAGCTTCTTTCAAGTATGGTAGTTCGATTATAGACCAGACTTAATATCATTAATTTTAAGCTAAAAGTTCAAGTAAACCCATATTTTGCTAGCGGACGCTCTAGTAAACGATATTGCCGACAGATGTGTCAGCAAGCAAACCGATTTTTAGTAGAAATTTTAAGGAGTATAATGCGTTTTCACGAATATGTCGCGAATGAGCATTGCTCCATTACCTCTCAGAAAGATGATAATATAAGCTCCTTTTTTAGGTACATATGGATATCGCCCCCATAGGGTTGTTCCTTACATTTTTGTTGAGTGTCAATGTGAGGGTGTCAATTTGATTAGATCTATTTGGGAAAAAAAATGTTTATTCGGACCCGCATACAATTGTGCACAATGACATTGACGTTAATATTAGCGTACACACACCTATCCACCATTTTGGAACATCGGATACTAACTGTGCTGAATATTGTAAATCGGAATAAAACATGGAAAGAGTCGAATATACAGTCGAGGGTCAAGCGAGTCACACGGACGAGCGTTACTTGTTGAATTAACTCAGCAAATGCGAACCGAAGACATAAGATATTTGGAGCTTTTAAATAGATTAAGAAATGGACAATTGACAATAGAAGATTACCAACTTCTGTGTATGAGAGTCATAGGAAGTCCAAAACTTCAAGTATCTCTACAACAAAAGCCATGGAACGAAGTATGCACACTCATTTTCTCTGTGTATCACATTACTTTTCTTTTAATAGGCTACAATACTGGTTTTTCGGAATACGCTACGCACTCAAATTAACAATAGGGCTGTCTTAAACAAAACAATGGAAATGGGACTTAGCCCAATTGTATGTATTGCTCAAGATTATATTCAAGGAAAAACTGTGGATGATTTACGGTTACGTCAAGCGATACTTGAATTACCTGATAATAAAACAGAACATCTTCCAGGCTATTTACCTCTCGTACCAGGAATGCCAGTTTTACTCACAGAAAACGTTGCTACTGAGCTCGGACTGTCTAACGGTACACGAGGAATCTTTCGTCAACTTGTATACAATGAATCACCAGAAGATGTTCGATACCAAGATAAGAATTTTCCATTAAATACCAAGTTTATAACGCAACCAAAGTACGCTTTAGTAGAATTTCCTGGTTGCAAGCTTGATAACAAACTTGCTGAACTACAGTCCAAAATAGTTCCTATAGCTATTAGTGAACAAACATTCTTGTTTGACGCCAAAGAACTTCTTCCAGCAAATGTAGCAAAAGCGGCTAAAATTAACAAGAAAACAACAAAACTCACCGTCAAACGTAAAGCACTTCGACTTATACCAGCATATAGCATGACTACACATAAAAGCCAAGGTCAAACACTCGGTAAAATTATCGTCGATCTGGTGATGCCGCCTGGTCCAATTGAACTCGCATCGGTTTATGTTTCATTATCTCGTGTAAAGAGACTTGACGATTTACTAATCATACGTCCATTCGAATTTGGAACACTTCAAGTTAAACCATCAACGGCCCAAATAGAAGAACTTAAAAGATTAGATAAAATAGCACAAAGTACTCGGAAACGTTTTCAATTCATTGTTAAAACAACAACGTCCCAAGAGTGCCGTGATCTTCAGGCAAACCATCTAACTGATAAAAAAACTCTATATTGCATGCTCGAAATCTGTCCGTTATACAATTATAGCCATTAGATCATTTGTAAAACCTCTATGAAACTCTATTTGAAATAAAAGCCATCAAGATAAAAGAGAATGAAAAGAATTTGAACAGTGTAAACCCGCTGTATCCGTAGGAAGTCACTATTGCTTCCGCATTCAATCCGAATCCCAAGCAGCATTTGACAGCTATACACTACAACAAAAGCTACATTTCACACGCGCCATATCAGAAAACTTTCTTAAGTACGGATTTCAGAAAGGACCAGTAATGACAACATAGCTTTCTTACCAACATCGCCGCTAATACTCGCAGTGCACTTTCATGGGACCTCGTCGTAATAAACCGACAAACTATATCGAGAACTAAAGGTAATCGAACGACCCTCATTTCATTAAATAAACTTCCATAAACAACAAGCATAGTAGCATTAGCTACCACACCCCACTAAAAATTCCAGAAAATATCGAAGAATACTGCCTCAATAGGTTTTCCAACCATCCTCAAATCTAAACTTTCAGTTGCAAAACATATAAGGAGCATATAGGTGCAGGATCAGTGGGCCTCGCTGTGGGATGCATAAGAACACGTTTCATTTAATCCCAAGTCCAAACACACACCCACACCCCAACCCATCCAAACGTACCCAACATCTACACCCACACTCACGCACACCCAGACCCGCACACTCACATCCACAGCCACCCACACCCATATATACACCCACACTCACCACAACCACACTCCATCAAAACCACACCCTACATCATACCCCACTGACACCTACACCCACACTCACACCCTCACCCACACCCACACCCATTCACCCTCAAACCCACTCGCATCCACTCACACCCTCACATCCACACCGAACTGGAAACCTTAAATTGGTGCAACTCCGAACTCACAAAATCTCATTGGTATAAAAGTAACGCTCGTCCGGGGACTCGCTCAGCTCTTTCTCCTAGAAATGGTGTTTCTGAACTATCAACAAACCATTTACTTGTACAATTTCAAAAAGTGCGAACATACAAGCAATCAAACAATTTATTTTTGCTAGACTCTTCTCTACGAGAAAGGGAATAAAAATTCTTTTTTGTAAAAAATGTGGCCCTTTGTTTAAAAGAATGATTCACAAAATAATTTCAAAAAACTGACCTCAGATTCGAGTTCCTCGACCTCGATTACCTTTGACCAAGCTTTATAAAAAAAATTATTTTTAGCAAAAAAAGTGATTCTTTGTGTAGAAACATCGATCCAAAAAAAAATTTCAAAAAATTAACATCAGATTCGAGTTCTTCGACCTTGATTACCCTTCGGTCAACCTTTATAAAAAAAATTTTTTTGTAAAAAAAAGTGATTCTTTGTGTAAAAAAAAATCGATCCGGAAAAATTTCAAAAAATTAACATCAGATTCGAGTTCCTCGACCCCGATTACCCTCCGGTCAGCCCTTATAAAAAAGAATATTTGTAAAAAAAAAAAGTGGCCCTTTGTGTAAAAAAATTGACCCGAAAAAAATTCCAAAAAC
>CAJNOP010002574.1:0-16787 GCA_905250075.1 Rotaria sp. Silwood1
TTTCAGTTAATAATAGATCAATGAATTTTATAGCGTGGGTGTGGGTGGGTGTGGGTGTGGGTGGGTGTGGGTGTGGGTGGGTGTGTGGGTGTGGGTGTGGGTGTGGGTGTGGGTGGGTGTGGGTGGGTGTGGGTGGGTGGGTGTGGGTGTGGGTATGATTGTTAAACTTCTGATAGTTCACATCCACACAACACACCCACACCCACACCCACACTAGACCCCGTCGGGTAGGACCCGGACCCGAACCCTACCCGGACCCGCACGGGTCCGAGTCCGGGTCCAAAAATTTTACTTTGGCCGGGTCCGGGTCCAAAAATTTTATTTTGACCGGGTCCGGGTCCGGGTCCGGGTCTGAAAATTTTGCTTTAACCGGGTCCAGGTCTGAAGAAAACTTTGATCCATACAATTTATTTTGAATTTTTTTAAAGTTTTGTTCGTTTTATACAAAGAAGAGATCAAATGTATTTAGAAAATAGATAAAAAACAACAAAACCCTTCTTGACTATACTATCTAAACTGACTTGTCATTGTGTTTGGATCCAAAAAATTTAAGCGACCGGGTCCGGGTCCAGCAACCTGTAAACGGGTCCGGGTCCGGATCCGGGTAGAAAAATTTTAAATGATCGGGTCCGGATCCGGGTCCAAAATCCTGGGCCAGGATCCGGGTCCGGGTTCAAAAATTCTGGACCCGACGGGCTCTAACCCACACCCACACCCACACACACCCACACCCACACCCGTCCAGCTAGTTTCGCATTCATTAAACAAAGTCCAAATTAGAAGTCATCATATATTCTTTGTTTGCTTTCTTTTTTGAATTTATATTTTCAGATAGGCAAAGAAATCTACTAAGAATATTTCTCATATTTATGTGAATCAAAAGCAAGCATCGACAGCTAATAGTACATTGATTTCATAATGCGTAGTATTCAAACGACAAAAAGGAATTCAATCAACGTTGTGTTTTGCAACAGTTTTAGATCAATCATAAACCAGTCATCATGAAAAAAGAAACAAAAGAAAGGACGCCCCAACTATCAGACTATGATTTTTGTTTGATGATGTATATTATATGTATATTGGTTGTTAGTATCTGAATGGTTATTATACTTATCTTAAATATTAAACAACAATGTGAGTATAGACAAACACAATTTCATAATTTTAGTTTTCATAAAATATTCTCAAGTTATTTTATTTTTGCAAAAGAATATCCAAAACGTACTAGTCAATATTTGTGAGTTATACCGTCAAAATATAATTTTTTGAATCTTTGTACAGTTAACAGCTTCATTCATATGAATATCTTAACATAAGAATGAAAAAAAAATGATCAATCACTAAAATTTTTTGTTTTTTGCATGCAAATGAGCACTCATATTTCATCATGTTTATTCATCTGTTTTAGCTTATGCAAGCGATTCAACAACGACAACGGGTGAGTATATTTCTCTTTCATCAGATTAGAAGAACATCATTCAATAATGCAATTTCCACTACGCATATCTTTTTCAATGTTATATCAGTAACACAGTTTTGTCGTCGTTACATTCTGATGTCGTTATGAGAGAATAAAAAGAGATACTAAATACAATCTTTATGACCACTTGTGGCGTTTTGATGAATAGACAAAGTTAGGTTTGCATTATAAAAATCGTATATTCATTGCTCTTGCCACTAATAAATTTTAGATAATTATTTTTTATCATGATTTGTTTTATCTCAGGTAAAGTCAATACTTGCTATGTTGTGCTCTTGAAGATAAACTTAAAGACACGAATGAATTTTTCAGATCACTCTTACACAGGAGTTTCACCTATCGATCAGATATAATTCACCAATAACATGCTTCTTTTTCTTGTTTAGCTCAGACTCAAACGAATCTAATGAATACAATAGCAACAACTAAGCAGGCATATCATCCTGTACACACTGGCAACTATATTCTACTATCGGAATGACGATGAACATTGATACGACGAATTGTAGTTTTAATTCAACTCCATACTATTTCACTAGTCTGGCTGGTTCTAGCTCTCATTGGGTGTTAGACGGTTACACTGCTATTTATTTTCCAACAAATACTTCATTTACAATTTATGCTCGTCCATGGTCTATTTTGAATAATATACTCCTGCTTAATTATTCTCAAGTATATAAATGGAATATAAATTGGTTTGGTTTTTCTTATTAAAAGTGATTGCGTATACTACTTTATTGTATCTCGTATAGTTTCGAAGTTTAATAAAATTGTACGTTTACAATCAACGCTAAAAACTTTGTTTTTTTTAATCTATGATGCAAAAATACTTCTCGGATAAAAACCGATCAATGGTATAACTGAAACAATAAAAGTTATTTATATTAGTTAGAATAGTTTCGAGTTTCGTGTGATTGAAAATGTATCGAAAAACTAAAACTAAAGCTAGGATAGTTTTATGATACATGATTAAGCAGTTTTTACATCCTGTACTTTTTGAAAAAAAAAAAGCAATGATACTTTTGTAATAGTTGAATTAGCAAAGTTAATCGGGTGTGAGCCAAAAGAAGCTTCACACCTACACCCTAATTATTTGGATATACACAATTAATTAGAGTGCAGCCAATATTGTAGTTTTGAATGTTGAGAACTAAACTAGCATTTTACAGTAAGATGGACCAAACTTTTCAAAGAAAGTCTATGAGAAAGAAAGCTTGATAACATCATGATCAGTTCATCGAATTCTGCAAATTGACAAGCAAACCGATTAAAATCGAAGACTCACACTTGAAGATGTTCTGTCATCAGTGAGTCATTACTCGCCTCCACATCCGTTTCTTCGAACGACATATAAATCATAGCAAAATTTATCTGAACGGTAACACAAATATGCATATCTTAAAGTCATCAAAGAGCTTATATGAATTAAAATGCATCGATGATGTAAAGAGATTGCAATAAATTTACAATCTGATAGAGAATGTTGAGGGAGTAATCAAGTGAAAACCACTTTTGTTTCTATTGCTTGTCTTTTAGTTCCCTTTTTTTCGAAGACAAATCGTTATTTTTGTGCAGGTGAAAGAAAATGAATGCAAAAGAAGATTATACTGCACTATATATGAGAAAAAAAGAAATTCAAAAGTGAGTAGTCATTCGGTTCGCCGAATAAAAAATCATAAATGCTGTCCTGGCATCTCATTTGCTTCCGAGATATTTTCTCTCCAATGGGATGAAGTGTGTATCTTTGTTTCACCTACACCCGCATCACCGTGATTGTGAAAACATGAAAAAGATTTTCCATAAGAGATCTTGCTCTGAATTCCGTAAAGCCTTCGACACATTACAAGGCTTCTCTTGGATACATGAAACAAAAAAAATTTTAGAAGATCCCCTTCAGAAAATCGGCTTTTGTAAAATAATTTCTAAGCTTATTCACTTTTTTACTGTTTAAGCCCATAATGATATTTAAGTTCATTATGGCCGCTATTTTGCTTCCATTTGCCATAACGACGTGTTAGTTCCGAGTAAAAAGTCATTTAAATACTCATTTGCAGTTGATTTTGAAAAGATTCTTTAGGTTCTCTATAAGAAAAAAAACGTTTCCATGACCGTATGATCTAATGGACGTAGTACTCATTTGTACGCGTAATACATGAAGAGACCTATGTAAAAATAAAAACATATTATGTAAAATTGCGCTATGCATTAACTAACCCTATGGCTGGGCAGTTTTTACAAAAAAAAATGAAAATTTCGTTTTTTGCTATACTTATGATCGTGAATTAATCTGTAATTTCAGTTTATTAAAAAATTTTATAAATATGGATATTTAGAAGTTTTTCAAAATGTGGTACAGTTCAAAACAAGATACAACATATCAAGCAACATTACATTGAGCATACTTCCCATGGAAAAAAAGGCGAAAAATGGTGTAATTTACATCATTTTAATGGAAAATTTTCCACAGAGACATGATGTCGAAAGCGAAAAACAGCCATGATTTAGCATCAGAAGGACACTTTAATGAATGTTTTTAGAACTTATGAAATTATTTCCAAAATTTTCTTGCATGATAACAATTAAATTTACACGAATTTCACGTGATGAGAATTATTAAAAGTGTATCAAAATCACTATCTTTATCTCAGGGTGTGGGTGGCTGTGGGTGTGAGTGGGGTGTGGGTATTAGGTCGAATACGAGAGAATAACACCCACATCCACACCAACTCCCACACCCACAGCCTCATTATGGGATTAAAAAATGCCTGTTATTCGTACATCTTTCATTGATAATCTTAAAATCTTCGGAAAACTTATGTTTCCTAGCAGATTGCTTTCAGAATTTTGAAAAAGTACAAGGACATTACGATTACTTGTTTTTCTTCTGTTATTCTTCGTTTTTGTTTTTTACACAAGTAAATAAGTCGTATAACTCTCTTACTTTTATTTTCAATAGATGCTGGTATATCTTTATTAATTTCTATAATACTATATCGCTCAAAGAAGAACTGTTATCGGTATGCAATAAATATGTCTATATTTATATAGTTTTATTACCTGTAGACATGAGAGTAAAGAGAGCTTTCAATGTATAGTTGTAGACAAAAGATAAGGTGATATTTTATTCATATTAAGAATTTTAAAAGAAGAAAAAAGTGTATTTTTGAACAGAAATTTATTATCTTGTGTTCCTTTGAATATTGTAAAAACTTTTCAAATTATAGCTTGCAACCAGAATACAAGCACGTATTTTGGCACCATTTCCCTCATACCCTTCTTAACTTGTTTTCAAAATGACTATTCGAAACTCTCATGATACGAAAAAAGCAAACCAATTACATTTGTCATGGTGAATATCAATGCTTTCATTTGTAGATGTGTCATTGGTATGCGCATGCACATAAAACAATAAAAGCTTCTGGCTCTATCTTCGCCAACACTGAAATCTTCTAGGCGAATAACAAAACATAAATTTGAAGCAGCATGTTTTTAGTATGCAGAGAATTGACGAATATAAAATTGATTCAAACATTCTCTTTTTCTTCAAAACGAGATACTCGACGACATTTATTATCCACCCGCACGTGATAAAGCAAAACGTAAGAACTTGCTTTCTTTCATAATCGAAACTTGTGACAAACACTTTACTAATGGGTCAATGCCATATGAAAACATCGGCGCGAGTTGCGCCGTCTATTAGTGAATCAACAGAGGTGTCCAATAACAGAAAAGCGCCTCCGTTTGTTTTAGCAAAGGGTCAACGTGTGGCATGCTCTGTCATGATAAGCTACTGTTCCGAAGACAAGGTTCTCTGTCATAAACTTGCTGCACTTCTCGTCAAAGATGATTTCCAAGTTTCAATCGAGAGTGACAAAATTCGTAACAAATTTGACACAGTGATGGCCGATAAAATAGATGATAGTGACGTCATTCTACTTTGCATAAGTGATGCCTATACTGATGACAACTGTTGTCAAAAAGAAGCTCGCTATGCTGCGGATCAGCACAAGATCATCATTGCTGCTGGTGTCACATCGGATTATGTAGTCGAAGGATGGCTCAGTTTCATCATAGCTTACAAGCCTTTCTTCAAATTGGCAGGATCCAGCAGCGACTTCGAGATAGGCTACAACGCATTAGTCAAGCAACTAGTAAGCATCTTTTGAGTAATTAAATGAAGTAACGTTCAGTATAGGTCTATATTCTATGTTTAGCTTCGATATAGGAGACTAGATCCTTCTATAAACCAGAAATCTGGTCGAGTGTTAACACCAACACAAATAGTGGAACGCCGAGCAACGTACGATGCAGCTCTAAAAAAGCAAATTGCTTCTGATCAACAGAAAATGCTTAAAGTCAAACAGCATGTTGATGATTTGTTGAAATCAACTGAGAATGAATCATATAATGACGATTCTGAAAGTCTCGATTTCATCCGTACACTGACCTATTGGAAAGAGAAGTATCCTCAAGTGACTTGGTTAAACTTTCCTCCATTTACACATACAGGCGATATTAATGATGCTGTATTTCAACTGCCACCAGGAGTGGTAGCTGATCGTAACGATCCCCATCATTCTAAAATGATGACGACAGATGATTATGCTGCTGGCAAAAATCTCTAGAACACATTAGATTAAGATCTTGAATATTATAAAAAGTGTATGGGTAGATGTGGGTTTAGGTCTTGTTCTGGACTTAATACTGATCCGCTTTCGAAATAGATCAAAGTTTCTATGTACTTTAAAAAAACTCACATCTGCCATACCATCGTCTTTTTTTATTGGCAATTCCTTCGATATTTTCAGTAATTGTGCTATATTTTGAATCAAAAAATTTTATTCGGAAGAAAAAATCAACATGAAGCGACTTCTACAGATCAATATTTTTGCTGAAAGTATTATTTCACACCTTCAGATGTTGAACACAACATTTCTAATTCTGCAGCATTGTCTTTCATCTTTTGTACAAATTTTAAATAAACATTCAGTTGTTCTTTAGTATAATTATATTTTTGAATAAAATATTTAGCCAATTTTTCCGAAGTATTCCTCTTTTCTTTGAGACGCTTTAATTCACTGGATTCCTGCACTGGCATGTCACTTCCATATATAAATGTTATTCCCAAAGAATAGTATTGGTTTTTTCGACGTGGTATGAAATCAGTGGACGAGAATTCTCTAGAAAAAACTTGAGATACACCACCGAAAAACTGAACTTTTTCTGTACAACGTCCATATGTTCGATCAGTGTCTATCGAAATTCTATTAATAGATAATTGAACTTCTTTTTGTTCCCTTCTTGAATATGCAAAAATATCTTGACTGATTACAGCGAGGGTAGATGAAGAATCTGTGAAATTATTTTCAGAAGCCGACTGAACATATAAGCCGAAGTCTTTGTAAGTACTTGAAGGTATTTGCATTGGAAGTTTATTATCATAGGCAGCTTTTCGTTTAGATACAATTGATGATAAATTTTTCTTGAGGTATTTGTTTAAAGTTACCAACCAATATTCTTCGAATATGTTACGGTTACCTTAAAAAAAATTAGGAATTATAGCTTCAATGGCACACAATATAAATAGTTAAATAGAGAAGAAATCGATTAAGATTTTTGGCAAGTATCTATAATATGGATCTCAAAGGTTAGAAGCTCAACCAACTTTGTATCTTTTTTCACCATGGTGAAGTTGTGGATATGGATGTTGGCATGAGTAAACACAATGAGCTTCACTAATATCGACATGCAGACCGCACCGCACCTCATACCTACACTCTTCACAGTCTATCACAGTTATAAGTTAATTCTGTTTCTCATTTTGCAAGCATGAAACACGTGTTAACCCTTTCTTGCCTTTGGCTAAACCTGACGGTTCGGAAGAACGATTCTATCAATAACAGCAATCTTATGACCTCTACTATACACAAGAGAAGTTTAAATTAAATCAATCAAGGGTCAAAATATCGAATACATAATACGTTCGTTATTCTTTTTATTTGAAAAATGTCTGAAAATGACAACATCGCAGTACGTGTCACAACATTATGTATTCGAAGAATGTCAAAAAACTTATTTTTATGGTAAATAATAGTTTCGAATTGTTGATTTAAAGTATACACTATTTAGACTTTAGATAGATATAAAATCTTTTGCTAAATTTCTCATAGTTTAAAAGAATCGATGTTTTATAAAATGATATTTATAAATACCATAGAGCAAGAAAGAATTAACATCTTTTTGTCACAGTTCTAGGAAAAGAAACATGATCGACAGTTTGTTTCATTAATCATAACTTCAAAAGAGAAAAATCAAAAATCTAGGGTTGTATGTTTTTGAAGTTTTCATAATCGGACATGTTAGTAAATGTAGGATGAACACTGTCAAAATCATACATTGTCGAGTGTATTTTATGCATAATGAACGTACGAAAAGTATGTGTTGACTACAATCTCGTGAAATCTGCAACTCTTGAAGGAAAAACTCTAACACTATGATAAAATGAGATTTAATCTACATTATAGTATTATTTAAGCCTATGTCGTTCAAAGAAATATGAGAATGATTTATCGAAGGAGATACTCGTTAGTAGAAATGTATCAAGAATGTTTTGAGTTCGAATGGTTTTCGTATAACTAGATGTTCCTTGCTTTGTTTAACGTACTTCAATGATCGATCTTTTTCTTTTCAGTCATCCAACTCTATTTTATTTCAGCTCCTTTGTTGAAAGTTCAAAGACCAGAATACCTCTTGAAGAGAGCCATTTAATCACTGCTCAAGGACCATTTGGTCAGTCATTTTAAAGAGGTCCAATATAGCTGTCGATAACAATACATGTAATGTTATAACTACTTTTTACATTCATCTAAAGTAATACGCACTTTTGCGGAGCTTTTAGATTAAATAGATTAAAATAAGTTTTGCCTCGAATGGATGCATATATTTACTCCAAGTTGATCCAAATCAGACATCAGAGATGTCCATGTTAGAGATACGTAGATTTTCAGTCGCAATGAAAATCTCTTTGGAATGCTGATGGACGCACGACAAGAGATAAAAAGTGCATTGTTTGTCTCAATCATTGAGTAAAATCGAAAGAAATAACTCGCAATAGAAGAATCTAGTTATTATGATATGTTCGTATTCTGTTAAGAAACTTACGTTTAGAACAACTAGTTATCACTTGATTATTTGGTTTTCTTTCTTCCTTGTGAATGTCAGAAATGATATTCACCATTGTCTGATGCTTTGCTTTCGAAGATTTTCGACCAGTTATATTTTTAATTAATGATCGCTGTTCTACTGATGATTTTTCCGGCGAATCATCAATGCTGTTTTGTATAAGACTCGATCTATGTTGTAGTATAGTTGTGAAACCAGGTTTTGTGTATCGTAACTAAGTAGAATAAACTATGTATTCATAATGAAAATGAAATTTATTTTTATTCATTTTACCAATTCAAATAATAGTCGTTCGTATTCTAATTCGAAATAATTATCTGAACCAAATAAATGGAAAAAGTATGGTCCTTCAAATAGATTTTTATCCAAATTGATTAGTGAATTATATTGAATATTTACAAGAAAAACTATTTTATGTGCCCGAAAAGCATATTTAGCTTCTTTTATGCATGATAAATTTTCGTAATAATTTTCGCTAATACACAATATAATACAATCGGATTTATCCATTTGAGAGCATAAATCGCGTTCCTCTTCAGCTAGATTAGAATTTGTTCCGATCGAGAAACCTTCTTCAGTTAATCGATTGATTAAACGTCGACATTTTCTTATATCATTTTGACTATAACTAATCACAATATTATATAAGATAGTCATTTTAGTATACGTTCTATTTTCAGATTGTGCCAAAGTACTGACAGATAAACTCGGCCATCTTATAACTGACATATCATTCACTGCTTGTTTCATTAATTTAGACAGGATATGAAACTTCTTTTTGGCATCTGAGATACCATAAGATGGACCAATAAATTCGATTAGATTTTTCTTTTCCGTGAGTTTCGGTAATACATATCTATCTTTACAGTATTTAAAAAAACAATTTATTGTATGTTGATCCCAAGATTCAAATATATCATTAGAGTCTGCAATTTTTTCTTTAGCAACACATCGTGAAAGATATTCGTTTATTTTTTTTTCGCATCTAGTTACATATTCTTCATCGCATCCAAACAGCATTACTTTAATGACTAAAATGAATAAATAAAAATTAATGTGTTAATGTGAATAAAACCAATACTTATACTCTGCTTGAGTTCTCGAGGAATTGAAAGATTTTTAAAAACTCGCTACCTTAATTCGGATCCTTTAATGACTCTATAGCCGAATGGTCGATTCCCTATGGAAACCTCTCTTAAATAGTTTCCTGCAGCCGGGTCAGGTACCAGGTACGTGATCTGACTCGGACCTGAGTTCCGGGTATGAAATGGCTGGGCCGGGTCGGGTACAGAATTAGAGCTTACTCCATGCCCGACCCAGCCGTCAATGAAATCCAAATTTGTAAGAAAATTTCAATTTCGAGAACCGATTTTTGTTAAATACTTATAATTATCAAGACAATTTGGTCATGAATCATCAATGATTACCTACTAGGAATAAGATTTGGGTGCTAGTGGTTGTTTTTTCCATATACTCATACTCCATATCGAAACCTACATTTTAAATCAAGCTGTTTTTAGATTATTATACTCCGAAATACTTTTAAGTATTCGTGCTTTATACTAATGGCAATAATACATACTTAGCGAGTTTCGAAAGACTTCATTTTTTTCATACAGTTAGCCCTCCTCAAAGGTATAGCGAAACTGGACGAACACCGGTGTCTTCATGACAGTAATTGAATCCTGAATCTTTAGATTCTGTCGCTTTTGGAGGTACTTTTAGATGACTTTTCTTTTTAAAATACACACAATAAAAAGAAAAATGTATTTCCTCATGTATACTAACAGTATGAGCCCACGCCGCCTATTTTTTATTAAAACCGCCGGCTCGAGCGGCTTACTTGTTTTTCATCAGTTTTTGATCGATTTTTCCATAAAACCGATATTGATCTTATTGAAAACATCATTTCTAACTTTAAAAAAATTGATTTTAATCTGTTTTAGTGTGCTATTTTAGATAGCACTACAATTTTTTTTATTGGTCAATCTTCTAACTTATAGTTATTTTTCTAGCGGCATCTTTAATGAAACACTCAAACTCGAAAACTAAGCAAAATTAGCTGATGTGGCTAGTACCAGTAGCTTCAGCGCGTTTACAAATATAAATGAGCGCGAATTAGTCTCAAATCTAACAATTTTGTAAGAATTAAAAAATATTCATCTAGTGAGATATGAAAAAAAAAATCAAGAAAAAGAACCGTGGTTAACCGTCGGTTTTAGTCCGATTTCGGCGACATGGGAAGAATACATTTAATTTTGACAACTCGACTCAAACGCTCATTATTTAAAAGCCAGACCTAGTCGAGTCAGGTTTGGTCCCAGGTGCGATGTGGCCGGATCCGACCGGGTTCCGGGTTTAAAAAACTCAGCTGAATCCAGTCCGAATACCAAAAGTAGTACCCATGTAGGGCACTACTCTTAAGATCTTACCTGTAGTAGGATAATTCAAATACATAAAATTATCTTCCATTGTTGGAATTAAATTCGAGAATTGTTGATATAAATTTTCTTGTTCAGGTAAACAGACGAATACAATTTTTAACTGTAATTTATTTGTTTCTAAATGTCTTTTAATTTCAGCCACCATTATCTCGGCTAAAATAGTTTCATCTGTAGATGTATCCGGTACGGCAAATGCAATTGATTTTGTAGTTTTTTCTTTTGTTATATATTCCATAGATTTTGTAACAAATGTTCGTATTGATGATCGTAAAATTTGATCATTGTTTATTAATGATATAGGTAACCAATTAGAAAATAAAACTCGTTTACAATTTAATTTACCTCCATTTGTTTCAGTGTACATAGTACCATCGACATCTATATAAGTTACTTCATTCTGTATTTCACCTAATCTTTCAATGACACCGTCTTTCAAACCATTGAATGTTGTAGAAATTACAATCACATCAGTCTAAATAAACAATTGAAGATATACTATTCTGCTTCTTTTTTTGTGAATTATTTTTTTTTTAAACATACTTCTTGTAAAGCAATGTCTCCTGTACGAAGTTCCATTGATCCATTGGCTACAATCATTTTTTTAAATACATCGGTTGAAGAATAAAATTGTTTTGATTGTTCGAATATTGTTTGTGATACTTGCGTGTTGGGAATTAATGCCTTTGGCACAGGATATGATTGATAATTATGCTTCAATTCAGTTTTAATATAACATTTATAACGTTCTGCAATAATTCTCAAGTGCTGTTCTTCTTTTATAGCGATACCTTTACATAATTCGATAGTTTCAAATGTTTTATTTATTGATACTTCTGATAAAATTTCTTCAATATACGATTCGATATCATTTTTTACATGCTCAGGTGCTAAAAACTCATTTGATTCCAATTGTAACTTAATACCATAATAATTAAACCGTCTTTCGATATGTTTCAATGGATTTGAATGACATTCAGTAAATGCTTCAATCTACATTAAATTCAAATAAATCATAACTATTTAATTTATTGAATGAGATGTACTTACTTGTTGTTGACTTTTAAAATTGAGTTTATAGGCAATTAAAGTATTCTTTTCGAAAACATTCAAGATTTCTTTTTTTATTTTAATTACTTTTCTGCGATAACCGTAAAGAATAATTTCTTGTCGCTTGGCATTTGGCAAAACATCATTCAATAGAATAAAGATTTCATTATTTTCTTTTTCTCTTGATATTATTTCTCTTAGCTCTCTTTCAACATGCAAAGATCGTTCGTATGACGGTGGTAATTGTATTACGTCTAGCGAAACTTCATTTTCAATGAAATACATTAGGTTTTTAGCGTCAATAGTGCCAAATGGCTTCTTTGGTAAATAATACACGTATAAATCATAATTTTTAAGTACCAAAACAGAGGTTATATCGTCGATTCTTCGATTTATAAGTGTTTGAAGAAGATTCATCCGTGTTCCGACCATTGTCTGCAACCTCAGCAATTGCACAACTGTAAACAAGAAATCAAAACATGTTATCAACATTACTAGAGCAATCAATTGGATTAGAAGATACTGAGTGAGATTGTTCGTTATTCTAACATTGTAGCTAAATAAAAGCCTAGTTTAGAAGTAGTGATGATCACTTTTGATAGGCTTTCACAAAGAATTTCATCTTGTTCTCAAGTTTTTACCAATAGTGACGTGATTGAATTCTTTCGGCATCAAAGACGAAACAGAAACAAGGCAGGACGGGGGATGGTGGTTAAAACATGAAACGGAGTGAGAAAACGAGGTGTTGAAGTATCATCTTTAAATAACACAAATCAGACCAATTGAATTTTCTCTTTTGTATCTGTTTTTTATTAACACACTTTCTTTGTTCTGAAACATATTATATACGTAGAGAAAGCACAAATCATGCCGTATCTGAGAATATATTTATCTTCAGCAAAGAATGCATCTTAAGCTCTCTTCAAATGTCGATCTCAGCTAAAGGACATAAAAATGTCATGAAACTTTGAGGTGTCCTGGGGCTATAAAAGGACTTCTATGATAAAATGTTCAGCCTCTATCTTAATGTATAAGAAAGATACAAACCAAACAAGGGCAAAAAAATAGCTCATCGTATCTTCAAGAATTCTCTGTGATTATTCATTCGATAGCTTTTATTCGTGTTTTGTTTGAAACAGCATACCAGGATGCAGTGCTTATGAGGGCCCTTTTTTTAAAAATTCTTATCTTTCCGGAGTAAAAAGGACTTAACATGTTCACTCGCTGAAAAATCTATTAAAAAGAATATGCTTGTATTATAAAATTGCTTTTCAATATAATGATAGGAAAGCTTTATCAGAAAAGGACTCTCACAGGCATTGCAATTTTTGATGTCCTTTCAAAAACAAAATATTTGACTTTATATCGAATCACAGTCGACTTTCACTGGAGATCCATCGTTTGACTTTCATTTTTAGAAAAACGAAAAAGCAGTTTTTAGGATTTTCAAAAATCAAATGGTTTTTCAGAAATCTTGAAAAATTCTTGCACAAATGGAAATACCAGGAAACAACTTTTATCATCTTTGGGAAACCAGGTGACGGGCTATCTCCCCACGTCTCTATCTCAATTCGGGCCGTTCTGACGACACTGAATTTTTTGAGGTGACCTCAAAATGTAAAGTCTACATGTAACCAAAAGAAACACTTTTTATTTGGTTTTATATCTTTGTTGAGGCAGACGATAAAATTTTGATTTTCTTAAAAAAAGACGTGCGATGAAAATTGTAAAAAGACCGTATGATTTGAATTCCGTTTTATTTACTCTTAAAGATATGATAGCATTACTTCTTCTGATATTGAAAACACCCATGAGAAAGAAATTTGTATAAAAACGCGTTCCAACGCAAACTTTCAGAGGAAAAACGCTGTTTTTACGTTTAAACGCATCTTATTTTGTCTGAGACGCATCTAAACGCGTCGGTTTTCGTTTACAACGCGTTTAAATGCATTTTTTACATTGACAACGCGATTTTTCAATCTAAGATGCTACCTAAAAATGTCGTTCGAACATGTTTTATTTTATTCGTTACGACGCGTTTATTTTTTATGCATCTTGATGCGTTTTTTTATTTCTTTCACTGAAAAGATAATCTCTATACAAATGCACCTAAGCACATATTTTTCAACGCGTTTTTTTTACTGGAAAACGATTTTCCTAATATAGGTTTCCGAACTTGTATTTCAATTCATGCCTTTTCTTGTAAAAATAAGGCTTTTACAAGCACTGCGGAATGGATTTTTACATATGGGTGGCAAAGAATACATTAAAAATAGACGTGTCAATTTTTTTTTCTTGTACTTTCATTTGTAGATAAGCTGAATTATAAAAAAATATCTTTAAAAATAAATATAAATTATTATCATTTATATTTGAAATAAATTAAATATTTTTATTTCGAAAATTTTATGTTTTCGTGAGTCGAATTTTTTTCAAGTATGAGTTAAAACAAGAATATTTATATTTATTAGAGTATAAAGTATAATAAATTAATTTACTGAAATTTTTTTAAAAAAATCCAATCTATTTTTTCATATAAATTATAAATAAATGCGGAAACTTCGGATTCAAATCCGAGAGTTATGTGTACTCGAAAAAGTGAATCATTTAAAATCAATTATCCTAGACTCTCGAAAACATCAATATTATACTCGGAAATCTACCATTTAAAATGTTCATTTCTATTGCGGGTTGACAAATCAATAGGATTTGAGACCGAATTAAGCTCAGATTTCAACTCTTCTGTCTAATTTAGCCTCAGAAAGCCGTTTTACCTATAACTTAATTTCTATTGGTCAATATTCAACCAATAGACCTTCGAGGCAAGCGGAGTACAGATTCGAGTTCTCCATACTAGAAAACCTTCGATTATCACCTCTATGATAGAAAGACAGAGTTCCCCTTGAGGACCGATTGAAGCGTGCACTACAAACCGATCTTATTCCCGCTTATTTATCTTACCAATAGGTGAGTTAGTTTTGTTGTTTCTTAATATTTTATATATCATTCTATAGCTCTTGAAATTCTCTATCGAATGGTGCATAATAGTTGGGTTTTAATTGACTATGATAGGAAAAGTTCTTTACGAAAGTGGTAGTGGGTCGACTTTTCCATAGGAAGCCATAGGGGAAAATGCGTATTTTTGCAATAACGCAGGAACGCCTCGGCCGATCCTTCTCATCTTCGAATTCGATCAAGATATTGTTAAGATTAAGGTGTGTAGAAAGTTTCATCGCAATCTGACTCTGCTGTCAAAAGCTATCATGTAAACATCCGACCGGACGGACGGCCACTGACTATCCTATAGTGTACTCACTTTTTGAGTACACAAAAACTATAATTTGCTTCAAAACTAATATCAGATTCAGAATCGGCGTTAAAAACTGAGTCGATTAATGTATTTTGTGAATAATTATGAGCAAAAAACTTTTTTTGGAAAAATCCCCGTACCCCCCCCCTCAGGGATGGCCTGGTCAAAAATCACCATTTTTTTATAACTCAGCCATTTCTCGACGGATTCTTCTCATCTTCGAACTCGACCGAGATATTGTAAAGACTGAACTGTGTAGAAAATTTCATCGCGATCTGACTCTCCTTTCGAAAGTTATCGGATAAACGGACGGACGGCCGGACACACTGACCGATTTTAGTAGTGTACTCACTTTTTGAGTACACAAAAATTATGCATCTCAATTTTTAAATAATAGGAAAAGACAGCCCTAATTTTATAATAATTTCGTGTAGAAAATTATTTCTTAATTTAAGTAGAAAATTCAACAGTTTTACAAATGCGTAAGTATAGTCTAGTGGTATATTCTAGACTTCGTAATTACAAGTTCTTCTGGTCGAATCTGCTCTACGGTAACAAATAGATGCGTTGCAACGCGTTCCGTGTGAACTACAGCTACAGTAGATTGATAGACGAATATTTTCTCCAGAAGAGATACGAATTCTGTAAAAGTACCTTGCAGACAATGATCGAGTTGAAAATAACATTTTTTTCTTCTAAAATTTTAGGTCTTTTTAGTCTTATGGAATGTTTTTTATTACTTCAAAAAATGCGTTCAAACGCATTTTAAAAACTGCGTTTAAGGTCTAGCGAAAACATGCGAGCTAACAAAAAAACGCGTTTCGACGCAAAGTTTTATAAAAATTTTTTTCATGGGCATTTAGAGGACTTGTTTATAATTTAGCATTTATCTTGATTGCGATAATTAAATTTCATTTTAAAAGATGATCCGTCGAAGGATCTACAAAAACTGTTTAGACAAATCTCTATAGCGAATCGAAAAAGTCTTCCAAACGATTCCAATTAGGTGAGAAGTGACGGTGTTATACAGCTCTCTGGTTCTTGTAGAAGAAAAACAATTGTAATATGTAAGAAGAAATTCAATCTTACAGTTTCTATGGCATCTTGCATCGCACATCTTTTAGGAAAAACATATCAACTAGATCGAAAATTTTTTATCTCGTTTACTCATAATAAGATATACACCATTCGAAAGAGCGCGAAAAACTGAGTCTAATGATGTAGTTTTCGTGAAGACGTACTCCCAAGTCCCCAGCAAAAATTTTTAAAAAACGTTTCTCAATAAGCTCTATCATAGTGCTTCGTCCTCTTACCATTTTTTTTT
>CAJNOP010002575.1:440-16783 GCA_905250075.1 Rotaria sp. Silwood1
CTGTAGAATAGCCCTTGAGGACCTATGGGTACCTCCATATAATAGCCATTGAGAACCTATGGGTACTTCTATAGAATAGCCCTTGAGGACCTATGGGTACCTCCATAGGATAGCCCTTGAGGACTTATGGGCACCTCCACAGGATAGCCTATGAGGACATATGGGTACGTCCATAGGATAACCCATGAGTAGGGTGTGGGGGTGGGTGTGGGTGTTACTGAAAAGTTGAATCCATTCAATTGAAACTAGCGGAATCCGAGTCCTATCTTGTCGTATCCTGTGATCAGACCCGAACTCCATGGCCGAAATGCAAACGGCGGGATCTGGGCTTCGTAGCCATATCGGAAACGACAGTTTATGACTCGTATCCTGTCGTCGTCATATGTCGCTGGAACCAGGCGCTGGAACCATACCGGAAACGACAGTTTATGGCTCGTATCCTGTCGTCGTCATATGTCGCTGGAACCAGGCGCGGGAACCATACCGGAAACAGGGATCCGTATCCGGCCATCCCTTTCGGACTCCGGAACTGGCGGGAATTAAGTAGGAAACGAAAGCCGGAACCGATTTGGGAATACTGCCACCCTGAAATAGCCGGAAATTCACCGGATCAGGCAGTTTCCCGCCGTACATCTTGGACCTGGGTAATCAATCAATTTCAAATAATTGAATAAACTATAGCGGGCTATGCTCTATGATTACATTTCATTGACAATAACTTATTCAAGTATGACATTTAATAGAATATTTTAATTCACTATTAGCAAGTGAAAATAAATCGAAAATACGTTGTAGGAAGGAAAAAAACCATTTTCGGGAAAAATAATTTGTCGTAAAAATGTTTTACTTAGCTTCAGCGGCATCAAGTCAGTTCTATCAAATTTGTTTTTTGTTCGACTTAAAACAGATAAAAAAAGAATTTGAAATACAACAAATTATTCTTATATTCTAAGAAATAGTCGCTAGACGAAAAATTAGAAATAATAAATGTTTCATTAAATGATAGTGAGCCAAAGTTTTATAGATCAATAGGTAATAACATCCATGCGATTTACTTGATCAAAGTTATCTTATTTCCACAACTCTTCAATGAATCAGCAATTTTAAAACGATCATCTTGCAGATGTACAGAGCTCTACAAATTGAAGAGACCATAGTCTTAAGTAATACAAATAATAAAGTACACCACAATAAAAACTTTCAAGTAAAACTATATGTCTTAATTATTACCAAGCTTATTTTTTTGTACCGAAAAAAAAATAGTAATAGAATTTCTATTCTTATTGGCTATACAATTGTTAACAGTTATTATTGATAGTCTTCGAAGTGAAACTAAGAGATCGAAAGGTCGTTCACGACAAATTGTTGCTCTACTTGTGTTTTCTGCAAAATCCTATGTTACTATGGGATTATCTAAGACTAATTTCTCTCTAATGATAATATGCAATTTTTTGTTAAAAGAGAGTCAATCATTTTTGGATATTTATTCTACACTATCAACACCACTTATTTTTCTACCATTAGTTGAATAAAAACCAATCGATCCATTTATCGTACCTTTTCGTATATAAGCAAACAGAAACGTTCGTCTTTTTTCGTTTATGAGAAAAATCTTCTATAGTTTAAAATCGTTAAACTATAAATCTATTGTTACTGAATGTATATATAATTCTTCGATCTCTTGTACAAAATTCAATTGAAGATGTTATATCAAATTGATAGAATGGTGCTTTACTATTAGTTAATGTAACACAAGATGAAACGTTTAGTTTGCAGATATTAGAAATGACTTTGTTTACAATTTTAAAAGCTTTTATTATTTTTTTTCTTTTCTTTTCAGTGCTCTGTTTTACATTTTACGTTATATAGTCAGGGGCGGCGCGACCGGGGGGGGGGGAATGGGGGGGTTACCCCCCGCCTGCTCCAGAAAATTTTGGCTGGTACTTTCTCCGATTTTGGGGAATTTACTACGATAATTTCTCCGATTTTGGAGAATTTACAAAGCAATTTTCTCCGATTTTGGAGAAATATACTTGATAGTTTTCTCTCAATTCGGAGAAAATTCAAGTTTAATGGGCATTTTTAGGCAATTTTCTCCGATTTTCGAGAAATATATTACACAAATTTCTCCAAAAATCGGAGAAAATTCAAGTTTGGAGATCATTTTTAGCCAATTTTCTCCGATTTTTGAGAAATATATTACACAAATTTCTCCAACATCGGAGAAAAAGTTTTAATAGTTTCCTCCAAACTTGGATTTTCTCCGATTTTGGAGAAACGTGTATAATATATTTCTCCCAAATCGGAGAAAATCGCCCAAAAATGTTCTCCAAACTTGAATTTTCTGCGAATTCATACAATAGTGTTGAGTATATTTCTATGAATCCGGAAAAATCCAATTTTGGACAAAAATGAGTAGACGATTTTCTTCGATTTTGGAGAAGTATATTATAAAATTCTGACTCGAAGAAGACTTCAGTTTAGAGAACACTTTTTGACTTTCTCCGATTTTAGGACTGCCCCCCCCCTGCTCCGACCTCTTCGCGCCGCCCCTGTATATAGTTTGAGGAATTTTAAGTAAAGTCCATTTTCAGAGTTAAGTGACCGTGAGCATTTTTTGAATAACGTTTGATAGGAACGAGATAGAGATCTCCGCTTTTCACCGTTGGAAAGAGCAGATGTAGACGCATCGAATTATATATAGAAAGATTTTTCTAGCTACTTTCCTTTAGGTTTTACATACAACTTCAATAAAAACAGGATGCTTCTCATGGTCACGGTATTAATTTATTGATTTTCAGGAGTGTGATAGAATCGCCAGAAGGAGGGGCTACAAAACTATATCAAGACGCTGTTCCTAACTACTGCCAGTATGATATCCAAATCATCGAACACAATTTACCATCTCATTTTTGTCAACACAATAATCGAAAGATGTAAATTTTTGTAGGATTTTCATAGAAAAGTCACTTCTTTAACATAGGAGAAAAAATCAATTCTTTGAAAACTTTTGACTAAACCTATAGGAAAGTAGTTAGAAAAAAATCTTTCTGTATATAATTCGATGCATCTTCATCTGCTCTTTCCAACGGTGAAATTCGGAGATTTCTATCCCATTCCTATCAAAAGTTATTCAAAAAATACTTACGACAATTTAACTCTGAAATGGACATTAATACTCGACAATTCGTGTCTGTTGCGTGCGATAATCTTTATATACTTATAGATATTAGAGAAAATCGTGATGAATTGAAATAGTAGTATATTTCTTAGCATGAATATGATAGCCAAGCAATAGAAATATCGTGTAGAGCTACGCATATGCATGCAAATTCTTTCGATCCGAATGATTAATTTGAAAATTTCGATGTGTCACTTTAAAAGGACAAATTAACTAAACAGATAAAACCGTTTACAAATGATAGATATCAGGTGGTTCTTCCCTTGTTCTGACATGAAAAGATCTTAAGAGGACTTCCCGCTTTCTGGACTCAAATTTTTCAAATTCTTTGCTTTTTTGTTTTTTTCTGCTTTACATGTGCTTTCAAGTACCCTCTCTATATAGGCATGGGCGGCGCAAGGTCAGTTTTGTAGGGGTAGCAATAAACTGTTAAATGAGCTCTGCTTTCTTCCCTTTGCTCAGTCCGATGCAAAAAGTTTTTTCATGAGAACTGAACTTCTCGATTATACTGTATGCAAAGCTCGAGCATTAACTCCTCTAGTGTGCATTAAACCTGCTTTAATTAGTATATGCACTTTTTATTGAGTACGTTTACTTCTTCAATTTTAGTCCTCAATCACTATTAGATGTTCACAAATGTTTATTATTAATAGGAAAGAATACGTTCTTACTCGAGAATGATAGACAGTTATTTTGTTCATTTTCAAAAAAAAAGTTTTTCTTTTCTTTTTTTTCGATAGAAAAGCAGTTCCAATGGCATCAATATCAATTTCATAATCTCGTTCAAACTGGTGTCCCATAATAAATGACCGATTTTTGTATTTCAGATGTTAATCTTTAAAAATTTTTATTTAAAACCGAGTATACCACAAGGTGCAGCGTGAAAAGCTCTACAATTCACAAAGCAACATTGATTTTGGTTGTTTAATTTTGATTTTGAAAAAGACAAAATTCTATACGACCACTTTTCGAGGGTGTCAAAAAACCGTTCCTTCACTCTTATTTTATCTGCGTATCTCTTACTATATTTTCTTTAAAAAAAGTATAATACACCAGAAGGTGCAGCGTGAAAAGATCTACAATCCGCAAAGTAAAGCATATTTTGGTTGTGTAATTTTTGTTTTCAAAAAAAAAAGTAAAATTCCGTGAGAATAATATCCATTGTACCTAAAAGATCATTTTTCTATTCCACTGAGCAAATCATTTTCTTCTTATATCATCCTTTTATCACCTAATTGCTATTATCGCATATACCTCAAGATACAGCGTAAAAAGTTCTACAGTGTACAAAGTAGAGCTTCTTTAATTGTATACTTTGTGTTTTGAAAAGAAACAAAATTCTGTGAGACCGTTTTGTGCAGCGTCGAAAATTGATTGCGCAGAATTCCATTTATTTTGAAAGCACCAAGTATACAATTAAAATAAGCTTTTCTTTGTAGTTGAAGAGATCTTTACGCTGCATCTAATTCTAATTTCTGTGCTTTTTTAAAATGTATTTAAAGATTAAAATATGACATAGAAAAATTGGCCATTTATTATGAGACACTCGATATATGTTGCGGAAAGCAGATACATCAGGATAGCAATAAACAATTTCTGAGACTAAAATTCAATCTTCCTACATAAAATACAGAATCACATCGAATATATGTATGTTGAATAAAGTAGTTTTACTCTAGAATATACAGGAAGCATGAAAAATTAGAGAGAGCAATAAGTTCTTATTGATTCCAATAATTTATTTTAGGGGTTGCAATTGCTAACTATTGCATTGCTGGTGCGCCGCCTATGTATATAGGTGACATTTTGAGAACTCAAACATAGTCCTAAATCAAAAATAAGATCGAAAAGATAAAATGATTGCTGTAGTGGTATAGCACGATGTTTTTCTTTTGTTTTCTGGTTTTCTATAAATCCGGTTTTTCAGCGAAAATCTACAGAATCGTCCCCGTTTTTCAGCCACAGTGCATCTGATCGGACTGAGATTTTTTTACAGATATTAGAGACAGTGTAGGGGGCTACTTCTTTTTGTTTTGAAAAAAAATAATACTATTGATTTTTTTGCACGTTTCACAAGAGAAGCACTATCCAAAAAAATAGGCATTTTTTAGGGTGCTCTTCGTACATAGGCTTTTTTATTCGAACAGCACGAGATATGAAGAAACCAAAAAAAGTAGCTCCCCTAAATAGTGTCTAGGATTTGTAAAAAAAATTTCAGCTCTGTAGGACGTACTGCGGTCGACTCACGGGGGTGATTTTTAGCCATTGTGACCCCAATATCTTCTAGAAGAAAGCATTGTGGAATTTTGAGCTTGTGACAACTTTTTCTCTACAAATTGAGATCTATCAGTTGTGAAAGTTTCGAAATTTTCTGATGAGCCGTTCTAGAGAAACCTCGAAAAGGGGAGTCCGTTCCCGTTAAGCTTTCGGTATAATCTATTTTCACTGCGACTTATCTTTATACAAATATTCACATGTTCCTCCAATATTCTTCAACCAGTAACCGGATGTATCTTCTATGATAGTGTCATCTCACTCATTCAGTTGAACATAAAACTCCTATGCTTTTATAATGATACATTTATGATGAAACTGTATATCGGCTTGATTAGATCAAAAAATAAAATAGAATGTGGATGTATGCAGGCAAAGAAAAAGACTCAAACTGACGTCAACCTAAAGAGAATCTATTGTTATACATATTAACTACTTTGTTCGTTTGAAGATGCACATGTACCTCATGGCATTGATTCTTATTGATAGTGAGACAAAACGTTCGAATTCAAGGAAAAATACTTGTTGAGATACATCATAAGGACGAAAATGAAGTATTCGAAAAGAAAGGAACGAAGCATGAAGGTGACATACATCACAGAACGAACACTAGTTATGCCAATGGTTGTCCCTTGCATGGAAGTTTCTCACGTGAGCAATAATACGAGCAACTGGCTATAAACCGTTTGAGTTAGAACAAAGAGAAAAGGCAAAGTTAAAAGCATTGAATATACCTCTGTTTTAGATTTCTTGCTATTAATATATGACCAATGCGCAAGTAACGCACTCAGATTCTAGCAACTTTCAATATCATTTTCTTACTACTACTAATAGAGCATAGAATTTGACAATTTTCAGCGTATGTCTATATAGTTAAATAGTGTAATATCTATGAGTTGTATGTTGATTAATTTTCAAATTGACCTTTATCGATTAAAAATACATGATAGCAACTAACTTAAATTTCATTTAGTGACCAATTCTTCTTAATTATTTACCGTTGTCCTTCATCCTTGTTAGAGTTTAGCAAAATTTATTTTTCTTTCATTTTCGAAATGGTGAAAGTTTTTTCATTGATATATGAAAGATGGATCGATGCGTTCCTTCATAAAGTACACTATATGTAACTTCACAGGTAATTCCTTTACTTTTCAAAAAAATAACAAACAAATATTTGATTAATTTTTTTAAGCTTTAGATTATCTATTGACACGGCAATGACATTTCATCTTAACAGATTTTATATCAATTTACTCTTGAGTTAATGTTCATACAAGAAAATCAAATTTTAGTGTTGTGTTCACACAAAAAATTTCTTTTCTAGTAGTGTTAGATTTTAAAGAATTTCTCTATACTGAACAACTAAGAAGAGATGCATTTCCAAGAACAGTTTTACTAGTGAAAAGTTCAATCTATATACTAGAGGAATTCTTTTTCAAAAGAATTGTGTTGTCTGCATGAGATAGTTGGAATATTGGCGATATATATATATAGATATTTTCTTGAAAATTTTAATTGTTGAATATTTAGTACTTCGTCCAACTCTGTAACAAATGTTAACTTCTCATATTCAAGACAGTTCAAGTTCTTCAATCTATAGATTCTAAAACAACACTTTATTTAGAGATTCATTTAATTCTAAGAACTGACTATTAGAAAAAATAGTGGCAAGAAAAATATCATATGATGAAATAATGGCTAAGTCAATACCTTGTCCTTTCTTTTAATGTAAACGACAATGAAGAACATTAAAAAAAGTATTGACTATCGGATAACTGAAAAACTGGGAAACATTCTTAGCGGTTTTAGCGTAGAAGAAACGAAGAGCCTTTTTTTCAACAATGTATTTATACCAAAATTTATTAAGCTTTAAGGGAATTTCCGTACTCTTCGAAGAGTCACGAATTGAAGAAAAATAATATGAGAGAAAAATTCTAAATTTTGGATACCTAAAATATACGACAGTAACTCATTTTTAAATGCATTTTCACTTTTATCATCGTTTTCTTCGAATCTGAGATAACGACGAAAATTTTCAAAAACAAACTGCCGCAAGTTGGCTTTGATCATAACTATTCGGTTTATGGAAATAGAATACATAAGAAATCACTCTTGCTGATCATTATTTCGATAAGGGTGTGTAGCAAGTACTATTCCAAACTTTATTTTTTACAAAAATGGCTTAGAGGCTTGATTCTTTCTGCCATGTCTAGTGTACCAAGTGAATTTTTCCTCTAAAATTTCTGAACCATAGATTTGGATAGACATCTTGACTCAAATTTGTTGAGATAACATAAGCTTTAAAAAAAATGAGAACTGAGTGATTTATGATCGTAATTCTGTGACTTTCATTTATACTGAGTAGTCCATTTAAAACGAAAACAAATGAGGCAAACATATTTGAAAACAATTAATTATCTGAAAATTTTCATATGGCTTGTCGTTGAATGGCTTTGTTGTTGCCTTTTAAACGACTATTTTCTCCACAAAACATGCAGTAAATTCTAGATAGCCAACGATCATCGAGCAAATAACTGCTGTGATATTCTTGACACCGTGTTATTCAACTCTTATTCTCAAAAACATTGAAGAATAATTTGCCACATTGAAGTTCCTAACGAACTGTTTTCAAGTTGAGTTGGAGTCATTTTGTAAAGTTTGAATACATTCGAATGGAAATTGTAAACAAACTTGGCATTTTGAAATGAAAGACTCCTATCAAATATGCATAATACACGATATTGAGATAGTTTGCAATTTTCCACGAGTTACTATTATGAATCATGAAAACAAGAAAATCCAGATAGTTACGTCTTTTATTTGTTTGCACAGAAAAACAGAAGAGAATAGTTTCTTTTTTTGTTTTGAATATATAATAAAACGAAAGATTTTAACCGATAAGACATTTTTATTTTCATATATTGACAAATACGTATTAGTTACCATCTTTGGCTTGAATTCGAATCTGTGTATTGTATTATTAAAATAATTTATTCGAAAAATGAAAAGAAATGATTCTTACAATTATCTCACGTTCGTATCTCTTAAAACCAAGAAGTTTCATCAAGGAAAAAAAGCTGTTCGATCTCATATCATATACATATATGTATCTAGCAACGAAAATGATTTCAGCTGTAAGTTACAAAATAAAATAGTGTTGAGTTATCCTGATAACTTTTACTTATGATTATTTCGAAAAATAACTTATTACTAATATTGAAATTCACTGTTTGATCTCATTTGATTTTATTCTAATACCAGCACGAAAAACCGTTACAAATTTAAATGAAAATATCAAATTCTAAGTTGGAAAAAGAAGAGCTTTATTGGCGACATTTCACATGAATATCTCTTTCAATAGAGGACTTTCAAGAATGAAACCTACGCCTCAATAAAAAGTCTTCAAAATCTTTCCGCGATTTAAATTATTACTTAATATTGACAAATGATCTTAAGAAATAAATAATTTTCTCTGAAAATTTTCTTTTCGTTTTTAACATTTTCTACATTTCTAATAAATGTCATTCTAACTTTGTTGTATCTTCTAGCGGATATATTTTTTTTTCTACCAGAACTCTTCCTTAATCATGGTAAACTTTGGGACAAAACCTATTTTCGTAAAAATCAAAGCCTGATGAACTTGATTGAATTGTGAAAAAATTCTCTTTGACAATGTATTATCTGATCAAACTGATTAGTATCTAAAAAAGATTAATGATATATTGACTACAGATTGTCTAAAATATAGGTTAAATAAAATGAAGGCAATGTGTTATTGAAATTTTGAGCAAAGTTTTGTAAAATAAACTCATGTGTTCTAATAGAAAATGATTTTAATTTTCACGATGAATTGAAATTTGGATAATCTTTCAAAATTTTCGTTTAGATTAAATAAACAAATATTTCATAGATTTTCACCATGTTATCAATAATTTATTGAAATTTATTTATCTATGCTATTTTCTTTCGAATAATTTATTTATGCTTGCAATAGGGCTTTTCCTTCTTTGACACATTCTTCTATCCGCAACAATATTTCGATTTATTTTCTTGACTATTTTTTTGGGCTATAATTTTAAATATTTTTAATATAGAATAAACTAACTTCGATGTAGCTAGTTATAATAGTCTCTAAATATGTTTAAGTTTTAAATGATAAATCTATCTAAATTACAATTGGATTATTTAACAGTAAAAGTTTCTCTTAAATATGAATATATGTATATGAATTTTCTCATTCGCAATGAATAACTACAATAGTGCAAATATTTTCAGTAGAGAAGATCTCTTTTTGAGCGTTATTCAACATTTTTTAATTTATTCAGATTGATTGCCTCCTTGTGTCCACAGAGTAGTTTTTCTTTTGCTTCATAATATATGTACGACAAAAACACAGTGCTATGAATCATACGGATATCACTTATTTGAAATTCTTCAGTTAAAAACTGTTCATTCGTTACCGTTGACCTGTATCTCATATGTTTGATTTACTGTTCAGCGAAACTAAATAAAACAATTAAATCTAGTCGAGCTTTTTCCGTCATTTTTCAGTCTATGTTTCCATAGTTCAACATCTTATGATTGAGTAGTTCGAATTTCAATGCATTTCAATTTCATTGAAATAAGCTATTATAAACCAAATGCTTTTTATCTGATAAATACAGAAGAAACGTTGTGTTTTCAAGCAGATTAGAATTCATAAAATGGGATGTCGGTGTGGATGTAAGGAAAGAGAAAAATCACAACGATACCCTCGAAACACTGTTACGATATATTATAAAATATTTTTCCAAGGTAAATATGTCTCGTTTTCACCTGTGGTGTGGTACATTGATAAAGTCTACTGTAAGAAAATTCGCTTTTCAGGTTCTGGGACGGTTTTGAAATCTGAAAAATCAACTAACTAAACATTTGATTTAATCATAGTTAAATAGTTGATAAGAGTATTCGATTTTCTTAAAATAATATTTAAACAATGGAGTTGAAATTCTTTCGAGTTGTTTGGAGTATATAAAAGAGCTCGTCTGTATCCTTTTTTGAAAGTTAACTATTGACATTAAAATGCTCATGATCATAGAATGTCCTATTACTAAGAAAAGCTCCGTACATAAAAAAGTAATGTTTGTATGATTACCTTTTACTTTGATTTTATGATTCGTTAGACTTATTTGACGTAAAAAGACAGTTAAAAAATCAACTTTCTTATCGTTATTGAAATATTGGTTAGATTAATATAAAAAAAAAGTGGAAATAGTTCGAAAAAGACTAAGATTATGAGTAGAGTTATATCAATAATTATTTATGATGATTGTTGAAGATAATTGCTTCTGTTTTTATCTAATCAAACAAATCTTAAGAAACTTCTAAAATCTATTCTGAGCCCATCTGTCAGAAATAACAAATAAGATATTAGAAAGAAAGTTTTAGATTCACGATTTTATTTATCAGAATTTTATTTATCAAGGTCATCTGTAATCAAAAAACTTTCTTCTAATTATCAATGGAAATGAGCATATAATATAATTTGCTGAATTCAAATTCCTTTTTAAGAGAATATCTCGGGTAGTTTTTCTCTTTCAACTGAAACTGAATGATCTCGAATGCGAACGATCGACTCTACTTTATCAGATAACTAAAGTATCAATAGAATCACACACAATTTTACGTATCATTTACTCGTAGCCTTAAAAATCAACAAAGAAGGCTACTATATTAATTATAGATTTGCACTTCCTACTATTCTTGAGGACAATTTATCAATATTTTGTATGAGCATGTTAATTGTTCAAAGAGGATCCGTAGGACGTATATCTGAATATTTTGGTCAACCATTTTCATATTGAGTTCGGTGTCTTGTGAAATGATATATTGTATAGTTGAGAACATTATCGGATATTTTCAAACAAGCTTGATAAACTTTAATCTTTATATATCTGTCAATGAAGTGTCCTGCATTGTCTCAATTGATAGAAGACTTTTATTTAAATGACTTTCAACTGAAAGTTAAACAAAAGCAAGCTATTCATTCAACACGTAACCATCGAAGATTTTTCTTGGTATTTGATATTAAAATCTCAAGAAGTGAATTATTTTCACATATGGAAATTGCGGCCAAAATTCAGATGAAGCGCTTCCAAAGGACAGGGGCGCTTAAGAAGCCAAATCGGCCGATAGGATTTTTCTCGGCCAATCTCATTGAATCATATATCAATTGAAAGTATATATTGAAATTAACATTTTGACACTATTTTCATAAGGATTGGATCGAATTTTCCAAGGGAAAGGTTGTTAACAAAGTAACTCGTTTTTTGGTCATTAATCCAACAATCGCCCATATCATAGTCAACTCAGTTTTAGAGTTAATCGATTAGAAAAAATAGTTGTAAAGTTAAGCATTTGATAGCTTTTTTATTGGGCTTCAATCCTATAGATGAATCAACAATTGATTGTTTGATACAGTAAGGATGGGAACTGATATTCTGCTAGGCATTGTTGATATACGTTTTATAGTTACCATCAACTTTTATCTTTCAAGAAATGTTTTGTCGTAAAAACTGAAGGTACCCAAATTCTAGTATTACTCATTGGAGAGCCCTTTTCCAAAGCTACAAAACTTTATCTCTTCTAAATTCTAGAAAATATGGTCACTATGAAAATTCCTAGTCATATTATGCTTAGGGTACAGTTTTTTCATGTTTTCGCGTATTTTTGACTAGTAATGAGCTGTTTTTGTCGATAAAACCCTCGTCTAACTTAAAACTATTATCAGATTCGAACTCAGCATCGAAAAGGGTGTGAGTGTGGATGTGTGGGTGTGGGTGTAGGTGTGAGTGTGCTAATAGAAAAACTACGTCCACACCTACACCTATGGGCGGCGCACCAGCAAGCAACGAGTTAGCAATTGCTTCACCTAAAAAGAATTTGGGGAAGCAATAAAAATTTATTTCTTTCCCTACTTGTTTATATTTCATCCGTATGTTATTTCTCGATGTTTTCTGAACTTTTGATTATCAAATAACTTTAATTTGTACTTCTTTCTGCTTTCGTCCATAATCACTGTATAAGACCGTACTCATAAAGAGATCAACTAGCTGCTAACACAAATAGTTAAGTAAACAGTTTCCATGAGAAGACCGCAATATTTTCAATTAATTCTTACGTTTATAGTGTCACCAAGAAGAAATAGCTGTTAAAATGGCAGACAATCTTTCACATGAGTATCAACTCGAAAACCAAATGACTGGTGAGGGGAAGGTAATAACAAAAAACTTCAGTTTTGCTAACTCGTTCCGAATACATCTGTTCTCAATAAAAACGTTACACTTCGCTCAAACTCTGACCTTTCTTCTCAAAAATCGATTCCAAGGCCAAGTATATTCAAATCGTCTGAAATATTCAGACCATGTTGAGACTGACATGGAGACACTATGATAAAATTGTCAGCCCTGTACCATGATGTTTGATAGAGATATATACCAAACAAGGGCAAAAAATAGCTCATTTTGCAATCCATTTTTCTCTGTACGAGCTATTTCAACACATTAAAATTTTTTTTTGTTTGAAAAAGCATGCCAGAATATAGGGCACTACAGAGTCCTTTTTTTGAAATTCTGACTTTTTAAGCGGAGAAAAGGGATCACAAGTTCAATAATTCAGAAAACCCTCGAAAGATGGGCACCAATTTACATAATTGTTTGCGTATATAATAAAAAACAAAGCTCAATTGAAAAAGGACTCTGTGGTGCCCTGAATTTTGGCGTCCTCTTTCAAACAAAAAAAAGAAAATGAACGATATTGAATGAGCCTAGAGAGAGAAATTTGGATTGCGCGTGTGCAAAAGTATAGTCTAAGAAAAAATGAAAAATATTTTCCGTTTTTTCTGAAAAAAGCCTGTTCTGTTTTTTAAGAAGTGGACGATAAAATTTATCAACAGTTTTGCCCCAAAACCGGATGTCGATTGAAAAACCATTTTTTTCCGAAAGAGCAGAACACGGGCTATTCCTCCATGCATTTATCCTAGTTTTCATTTTTTGACAAAAATTGACTTTTTCTGAGGGGGAAGGTCTTAATATGCTCTCAAATAAATGAATACGCAGACTTCTAATACTATATCTTTGAGAAATTAATTTCTAAAAATACTTTTACTGCCGAGCTTTGAACTATGGCTCGGAGAAGGATATGGTCTCATTCTATAGCTTATTGCTTCCCCTAAAAAATTGAGCTTGCGCCGCCCATGCCTACACCTACACCCACGCCACCCACATCCTTTTTTTATGGGCATCAGAATAAAATTTTTCATTTCTCAGGGCAAAACAAGAATACTGATAGGAAAATTTCCGTCACTAGCCCGACACTCAATATCTATTGATGGCAAACCGAGCATGATAGCATTCATCCATAGCATTTCACTGTCAAGAGCATGAGAAAGCGAATTTGAGGGTGAGAGTTAGCGCATAAGGAGCAACCTGCGAAAAATACACATACAAGGTATCCGTGTGACGCTTGATTTGCAACTACTGGAAATTCATTTAAATACCCACAGCTGTGCCACAGTTTCTGATAACTGACGAGAAGGAAATATTGAAGGTATACGCAATACAGACGGTTTTCCAGCTATCGAGGTGTCGCAAACATAAAAGGTGTTGAAAGTATAGAAAATAAGAGACACCACATCGCCCCGGGTGTAGGTGCTATGAAAGGTGTTGGATTGAATAGGTGTCACGCCATATTGAATTTAGGATTTCCTTCGAAAAGTGAGTGGGATGGTGAATCTTTGAGTGTTGGGTGCGCGGATCGCCTCACACTAAGTTTGTTTTGAGATGGGTGTTGTGTGTGGATGTGGCTCTCGATCTGTTACGGTTAGCGCTGCTGGATCGATTTGAGTTTTGCGCAGGATTGCTAAATCTTAGCCGGGGTTTTTAAAAATTGAGTTTTTAATGGAAGTTATTGAAGTCACTAATGCACATTGATGTTTGGTAAAGAATGGAGAAAGCATTGTATTATGTTAGATATGACATGTGTCTTGGTCGATATGCACCAGGACGTTTACACAGTCTATGTCTGTAATTGAAAATATATCAGGAAGGAAGGATAAGTTCATCAGGGTTAGATTTGGTAGAGTTTTTGTGTTACAATACTGAACAGTGTTGGTGCGGCGAAGCCATTGTAAGAGATTTCGCTTACTAGTATTCAGCTTTTGAAATCAAACCGTGAATCGCTAGTCTAGAAGCGTTTATGCACAGTACGTATCAGGTACTATGCATGATCTAGCGATTTTGGCACATGATTGCCTTATGTTGCTCCAATTTCAAGTTTCGCAGCGACTGTTGCAGCGTCTGTTAAATTTCAAAGTGACATCGAAGAACAGGATTGGACCTATAGTGACCGCTGACCCTATGCAACCTCACAGCTTTCTGACCTGTACTACTTGCAATTCCTTCGTTTGCCATGCGGAAAAGTGGTTTTTTCGGTTTGGACCTTTATTAGGATATTCTGGGAGTTCATTGAGAGTCCTCCAAGGATCGATTGAACTTCCCCGATATTAATTTGAGCCGCTCCACATTTCAATTGGATTTTCGGAAAACCCAGATGAGGCTACAATGACGCATTATGGCCATTGAAAATCCCTTAAACATGCCCTTGCAGTAAAATCAGTTTCCTGAAAACTAATACAACACATCGAATCTTCTAGAAACATATATATATTAGAATAACAACATTTTTACAAATCTGTTTTAATAAATTATTTATCAGAATTTGTTTCTCAAACGATATTCAACAATTGACCAATAGAAATTCCTTGTCAGTGTCATCAAAGTTATATCATTGATTAAATTAAAATTATTCAATCTATGTAATATTTCTTGTCCTCACATTTATGTTAAGCAAAGAATTTGTCAACATGAATCTGCGTCTATGAAAATTATTGAAGAAAAAAAAGTAACTTGACTTTTCTAAATAGGAGAAATAAGCGTTTATTCTCTTTTCCTCGACAAATAATCAAAACACAAATCACAATACGTCGACAGATTCGGAATTCACTATTTCTCAGTTCTCGAGACATCGTCCCAAGCAATTTTATCTAAAATTTCATTTTTTTTACGAAAATAGACTTTTTTTTGGGAGAAGAAAAATAGAACAGTTCAATTTGAAAGTCACTCAAAAGTTTTATTCCCATGAAAAACAAATTATTACATTTTATTGATAGAACTACTAGGAAGACTCTAATACCAATTATAGTTTGTATACAATCGGTACATCTTATCGTGTTCTAATAATATCATTGCCAAAATTCTCACTTTGGACTTTATTCTTCGGTTAGTTCTTGTCCTAGAGTGAATTAACTTGTACGAAATGTCGCAAACAGAATTAATTTTATAACAAAGAAAATAATCAAAGAATGCGATCCTTTATTACGACAATTTCGTCAACTATATATGTCAGTTAAAAACGTACCAGATGTCGTCTTTCATGTCTCAATTCCATTCATGACGAGCTCAAAAACTTTTCTTCGACGATGCAACTCTAATTAGACGCTTAAAAAATGAACTACAATTCATTATTTCCATGATTTTTATGTCATAAATATTAAAAAGAGAATTTCAGATGTTAAAACAGATATTTAAAGTGAACTATTTCAAATTTAACGTCCGATTGATCATCTGAATTATTCTAAAAGTTGTTGAGGAAGACAATTTATTGTGTCAACTATGTTATGTTAGGTATCATATGTGGAATCGAGGAATTCCAATATTCAATGTCATCTACTTAGTAGATGTAGATTGAACTTGTTCTATTGTTTTTATTTTATATTAATAATCTATAAATTTCTTTTAATTCTTATAACCAATTTAAAAACATTTTTGTTAAAATTATCTGTTGAACTGCA
>CAJNOP010002576.1:0-16770 GCA_905250075.1 Rotaria sp. Silwood1
AAAAAGTTGTGCTCAATCAACTAGTGATATTTTCAAAAGAAACGGAAATGATTTGATCATTATGAGTCATTACACAGTAACTATATTAGAACTATACAACTCTCAATAAAATGAGTTTTATTGATTCGTTGAAATGGTCTGATTCGAGTGTGCTAGTTTATACTACCCAAGATCACATAAACGGAAAATTGAACGTCAAAATCTGTGAACTCAATTTCAACTGGTTTTTTTTCAAAACAAATTTATTCAAATTGAAAGCAAACAGACCTTCTCTTTACAAACTAATCGCATTAACCGACTGAATTGTGCAGTGTTATTATATATATAGCTACAAGTTTTCATATCTTGAGTTTCAACTGATTGGTTAACTTACAATGAAATTTGATGTAAACACGAATCATCTCGAAAAAGTCTTAAAAATCAGAAAGTCATTTTAAAAAATTATCTTTATGACACTAAATTTTACTATATTCTATGAATTTCAATACGATTGAAGAAGTCATTTTCTAGTTTTTTCTATGCAGAATTCAAATTGTGATCCATTTAGGATAAAAGTACCTTGTATTTCTGACTTGAATTTCATATCAATTTCAATGTAAATGTTTGATAAGTCTAAAACATATTTCTGAAATGTTGCCATAAGCTCTTTTATTTGTTTGTACAAAGATTGAGCTATGATCATGAGAAAATCCTCGTAGGCTCACAAATTCTTTCAGACTCGCAGCGAAACATTATAAAAACTTCAAGTATCTCTTTATTTTATACTTTCGAGATTTTTTTCTATCACAATAACGGTCATAGTCGGTATTGTCTTGTAAGGATTCGAAAACGTTTGTTTTTGAAAAGTTCCATACAAAATGTTGATCGAAACTTAGCATATTTTATCCATTTAGTATTTGGATTCATCTTGTCTTATTCTTGTTAAGACACTCTGCTGATATAACTTCAACTATTGACTAGATACTCGCATTAGAATTCAGAACAAATCCTGGCTAAAACTTGATAAAGTCTTGACAGAACCTTGTCCGCTGTTCCTACGAGGATCCTAAGTAGAGTCACGAGAGAATTCTCGTAGAGTCCTGCATGCTTATTTTAGAAAAACAATCTGAAAAAGAATTTTGCTTTTTCAAAAAGAAGAAAGAGTAATTGACTATTTCTATGAAGAAATAATCTATCTTTTACTTATACACTCTCTCGAGATAATTGGAACAAAAAAATGAATAATTTATAAAAGTTTTCTTGTTTTTCTTTTTGTAGAGTTTATTGACTAGTTTCTGTGAGATTCTAACCCCATTTCATCAGAACTTACAAGAAACAAAAAACAAAAAGACAATTTTAGTGTCGAGAGCTAGAAGAGCCCAAGATTCTATACGTAAAACTAATTAATAACACAAAAATAACTGTATACTTTGGCCAGAACGGCCTCAACTGCATAGGATTAAATATACATTGTTCATGTACACTATTTGAAAGCGTAAGTTGACGTTGTAACATGCGACGACGTTCACTGATACCGATGGTGTATTCGTTTATTCGTTTCAAGTGCAGTTGTTGCCGATGTTGACTACCCACCGCTACCATTATCACCGAGAGGGTTGTTGCTGATGTTGAGTAAACACCACTGCCATTTTCACCGAGAGCAGTTACATTGATAGGATTACATGAGGCCCATATCGGCTCGTTAAGTATGGAATTTTGGTGCTGATTGGTCTGGTTTCTAGGGTGTAGAATGTCGGTGTGGGTGTGGGTGTGGATATGGGTGTGAATCTTCCGTCCATTTACACTCACACCCGCAAGAACATATAGTATGAAGCAAAACTGCGAATCTTTCGGGCATGCGTAGTACCGATATTGTTATATGGAAGTGAAGTCTGGGCTTTAACCAATATTTAAGAGTGACGAGTAAATTCCTATTACATGAAAGGTCTTCGAACAATCATTGGAGCAAATCTAGAAGATCAAGTATCAAATACGAAAACATTAAAACTCACTGAACAGCCACAATTAGATATTATCATGAGAAGAAATAGCCTGAGATGTTTTGGTCATGTAAACAGGATAAATAGAGATAACAATGAACTGATGCTACTGAAAAAACTTATGTTCTCTTATTTTCCAGTCGTCAGTCGTCCTCAACACCATGGCATTAGAGAAAGATATCAAGATAAAATAAAAGCTGACATCGAACAATCCGATAGTATCAACTGGAGACGAGATACCATGGATAGAAACAAATGGCGCCAGGCCATCAATCGATCCGTACACGTTTATATGCCAAGCTTCAGTATTAAACAAACAGTTCACGATGACAGACAGCGTGCACTACGAAGGCGTGCTAAAGATGCAATCTACAAGACTGTAACAACTGAATCAAATCCAACTTCAACGATGGCACCACCAACAAACAAAGAAATCGAATGAATATCCCAATTGCAGTCGTATTTCTATATTTTTAATCTTCACCGTACACTGGCAACGGTACGGGAATTTCTTCCGTCCTTCCTGTACAAAAAGACATACAATCTTTATTTAAGCATTCACAAATACTAGTCAAAGTACAGTTATAACTGTTGATAAAGCCAATGATCACACTTACCTTATATAATGATAATCCGGCGGGAAAACTAATCATTTTAAAGATCATATCTCATGATGATTTTTGAAATGGCAAAATTTTAAACCCACATCCATACCCACACCCTTCTTTCAAAGTGATTCTTCCGAAAAACACACATACACCATTGATAAAGATGCATTGATCATGATGATTCAAAACTTTTTGAAGTTTTCGAAAACTTAAAATCAACAGAATAAGACATAGTATAAAGATGTACAGAACACGATAAACCTTTTCCACAAACTTTCAACTTTCACGTGATCTAATTTCAAGTAAACCTTCTCAAATAAGAATATGGAACATTATCATCAAAATTTTGCCAATAAAACAATCTTTCCACTTTACAACTCTTCCTAACGACTAATCTGCAATCGCTTAAGAGGAATCGTTAAAACAATCATCGTCGAGTCATGAAATCCAAGTCTTCTAAATGTTTGATCTCGCTCATTCCTTGAAAACAAACTTGATGCAACATGCACTTAATTTTGCTCAAGAAAACACACAACTCGATGCCCTAGAAACCTCCGCGCCGTCGATTCTGTCATCGACCCCGACAGGACAAGATGAGGTTTTCATCTATCTAACTTTCCAAAAGTTCATGCTGCTAGAACTTTCCAAATCATCATCATCCTATAGAACCGACAATGACATTCCTTATTCCCTAGATAAGCCATTGATATCTCTCCTCTAGTTCTGACTACTTAGAATCTCTGTAAGCCATTTTCCCGAACATAAGAAACTCGGTACTTCCAACTTCGAGATCTTGTCCAATAGTTGTAATCAGTTGTAATACACTACACTACGCACCTTATCATTCTAAACATCAAAGACAGTTGAATGTCTTGTAAAAATTGGAATCCTTCATTATCTCCAAGGTCCGATAGGCTTTATACGACTGTTTTTCGGATATATTGCTTTGCGATGATTATCACTTCGGGATGTCATGAAACTCTTGAATTCTGAGAAAATACATAATCTGTTTCAATAATCTCCAGATCAGATATTGCTTCATGCCTTGAAATAATTGAAATCCTTGTTAGACGCGGAATTCAACCGCATCTCTCTCAAGACTTATCAAAATATCGATTTAAAAGGCTTCGCACTTCGTGGTCGTTTATAATCCTTGGCATACCACATAATTTCCTCTCCTCTTCACTACTCTGCAAAGATAGAACTCGTTCCAAGTACATCAACCGACGAAACTATTGATTTGGTCCTAGAGCAAGGGGAAAAAGCTGAATTTTGATTTACGAGATTGACTTGATTGACAGTGATTATCCACTTTCTTTTATATCGAGAAAACATCAGTCCGAGTTCTTTTTCGACCAATATAATATTTTTAGGGCTGAACAACAGGAAAATACTGTGACTCTACATGTAAATCTTGATACAAAACTTGAATATACAAATGAAAAAAAAACGAAATAAACTGCTGTCATATTTTTAGTGAGGAAAATAAAAGCAGATTCAATCTCTAGTATCCGTTAAAATTACGTTCCAAAAGTTTATTTAACACCTCAAAAAGATAAGATGAGATTCGAATATGAAGAACTCAAATGGAAATATATTTTTAGTTGTTAGTCATAACACGTTTTAAACGATTTGAAGACAAAGTGGACTTGTCATTTGAAAGAAGCCAAGCAGCTGTCTGTTTATGTAAATATTTTTTTGTACCATTAATGTTGACGATAAAGTACGACTTAGCCAACGTTGGATTAATAGAATCAAAAACTCGGATTCCTTGAAAAGTAGTCGAACTAACAGTGCAAAGATGATGAGACAGATAATCCTCGTCATCGCTCCCATCGATTGAATCTTCATTATCGGCGTCATTTTCGGTAGTATCCACTCCTTCACAGCTGCTCTTATCTGAATCTGAGTTAAAGTCTGGATCGTGTTCGTTAAGATGTGAATAATCGACTATTTTTGATTTTTGCAGTTGAATACTAGTCAATTTTGTTATTTTTCGAATGATGAAATTTGATGTGGTTGATACATATTCAAGTCACATACAAGATGGCTAGCATAAGAATACGCTTGTAAAATAGTATTCGCAACTGCTTCAACTGTGAGATCTATAGTAGAAGATGATGATAAAGAAGATATTTGTTTGGAATCGATGGTCTTAGACTGTTTATGATGGCGTGGAAATAAAAAGCCCTTATTTGTATCATTGCTGTTGTTGCTACTTGTTTGACATTTAATAGAATTTAGATATGATAATTTTTTCGCTCGCTGCAAAAACTGATCTACAGTGAAGTTTACAATTGAAGAAAATGATCCTGACATAGCTCGGCATGATCGAAATGTACTTTCAAGAGTTTATGAGTTGAATAGAGATACGTTTAAACATGCTGTTGGTAATTTGTGTTGAATAACGAGCAAGACGAGTGTATGACTATTAATCTCGATAGAAAAGACTAATGGTAAAGTAACAAAGTATTACTGCTTTGTATTTTTCTTTCGTTCTATATGCAAAGAAAATAATTCAGGAAGAGTTGAATCGAGCTCGCTTTTCGTTTTTTTGCTTAACCAAATGTATCAAAACCGAATAATGCAAACAGTTCTCCATGCATAATGAATTCGATCAATATAATGTGTTTCCTTATTTATAAAAGCAAATCGAACATTTCGGATTAGCTACAATATAAAAAAGGATATATGAAGTTTTTAAATAGTTGCTATAAAGTTGTAAAAAAGCATACCTCGAGATAAATCTTAGTTGCTTGTGATGCTGGTATAGAAGTGAGTTCATCGAGAACAGTTTCACTTGATATCTTTTTGCAAGATCAGAAATTCTGTTTATCATTTCACAGAATGTCTGACTTAACCAAATTATGATTCAATTTTGAGAATGATTCGATTAATTGTAGAATACGAGGCGTTGACGGTTTCTGATAAAAACCAATGCCAACTCTACAAAACGGAAAGAGAAGTAGAATAAAAAGCATTGAATCCTTAAATTAATCAAATCACCTTAGGAATATCAATATATAATGCATTATCACGTAGATGAAATTGTTGATTTGGCATATCAGCAAAAAATCCCATAAAGCGACTTTCACATCCTTTTTATCACAATGATTGACAATGCTCATCCATCGCATTAAAATGTCTAGAGTCGTGAAATCATTATCTGTGCCGTAGGCGGACAAGATGAATGGTGAAGAAGAAGCAAGAGTTAAATTAATAGGTTGAATCATATGGAGATTGAGAAAATACGATTTGTTTGATGTGTAAAACCAGTTTTCGAGTTCAGCAAGAGTCGGTCAAAAAAAGTATTGATTTGTGGTAAACCATCTTCAAAATGAGACGCGAAGCCAACAAATGTATTCGATTGGACGTTATATATTATTCGAGGAATTACAGCGATACAGTCTTCAGATGTGAAAATGAAATTTGTCTTCTGTAATGAAAGATGATCAAAAATAAGATTGTATCTGAATTCGTCTTCTACAAATCGATTTGTGGTAGAATTAAGCGAAACTTCAATGACCGGTAAACGTGGAAGTAGACCGAGAATGTTAAGACGAATAAACTCATAGACATTTTGACCAACGAGAATGAACAGACATGAAGCGAAATCACGTATAGAATCAATGTAAGAATAAAGGATCTTGGCATGATCATGATTCGAAATAATTGTTTCGACTACTGTATATTTAAATTCCGTGAAAGAATCATTTGATAGCAACGAATAGTTTTCAAAGAAAAACGTATAACTTGTTGAAGCATAGGATGTTGATAGAGAAGAGCGGCAGAAATGATCAAATCATTTGACATGGATAGATTTCTTTGTTGAAGCATCCGTAATTTTTGAATGAAAGAATTGGCTTGAAATCAAAATCCTTCCTTTACTATAAAACTGCCATTGACTAAAGTGATTCCCACTTTGTTTTTTATCGAAAGAGAAGATCGAGTGAATCATGATGAAAAAATGCAAATAGATCATCTATACAAAGAAGACAGATAATCCGCCGAGTTCACTTCGAGAAAACGTAAGATTTCAACCATTGTTGGACTACATTGTTCTTTTACTACTTGAAAAAAAGATTCATCTTGAAGCTCGAAGATGTTAGTTTGTAACGAGATACACATTAATGATTTCTTTTGACAGTAAACTTGAAGATTTGAGAAATACAATTCTAATATATTAATCTGAAACATCAACTAATGGATTCAACCGAGTCAAGTAATTAAAAATAGTTTCTTGATCAAAATGAGATGTCTATCTTTTATAAACGAAGGTCAGAATCTAATCGAAAATCATTTGTCTGCATGTCTATAAATACACCAACAACAAAACAGTCGAAAAGATATAATCCATATAATCACCTAGAGTAATAATGAGTCAAAACAAATAGAGGTTAATTCACAGTGCAAATAAAAAGTTAGGATTAAAACTAAATAAATAAGAAGTACTGATTAGAGACACAAATATCTAATTACATCGCTGTCTTTTTCTCTTAGATACATTTGAAGCAGAACGAGTACAATTATTAACTTTTGAAGATTTAGATATAATGGAATTTGATTTGATTGACATGGAGTTGTCATAGTTAACTCTGCTTGACTCTCTTTTTCTTGATCATCATCGGTGTTGTGATCGTCGCCTGAATTTTGTTTTTTTTCCGATGATCAATGAACATTTGCCGGAATTGAAATGTCGATAAATATTCGAAAACTAAATCAAAGGATCTTTTTTTAGTACACAAAATTTAAAGATTAAATTATTCAATCTCTTACTCTAAGAATTCCTCGTTTTTATGTAATAGCATTTTTCGTGCCACATTTACACCAACTAAGATAATTCCATCTCGTTGTTTATTTAATTCAACAAGAAAATCGATGCCTTGTTGAAAATTCGTATTCATTAAATTTAGTTCTTCTTGGTTTTTCTTGAGCCAATCGATAATAGTTGTTGAAATTCTATTTGACATCTGATCTATAAGAGGATTAGATGCAGCTGAAATATAAAGTGATGACGGGTTAGATGAATTAGCAAACATTGATATATCTGATGGTGAAGGTGTATGAATTGCTGAATGATATGTTGGTACTGTTGTTGTTGCTAGATTGGACGAAGTGGTGCTCGGAGCTCTTTTAACGAGTTTGATGAGGTTACTAATCGATGATTCAAGAGCTGGTAGAAGAGCAACGGATCCGTCACGTAATGTAATGTATATTTTTTTTTGTAAGATCATTTAATTGATCAGATTCAAGACGAATTACATCAGTACATTCTTTACATCCAATAAATGAGTCAACTCCATTGAAATTTTGAAAGGCAAGCAGCTTTGCCACTTGCTTTCCAGAAATTTGACGAATAAAATCATAAAATGCGTCATCTCGTAGATTCATATTATTTGAAGGAAGTACTCTTTTTATCCATATATCAATATTTCGAAATAGGTATATTAAAAACAGCAGAATTAAGAAATGAACAGTACGTCTGTGAGTTTATGTGAACAGATGGATATAAAATGATAACAATAAGAGAAAGAGATATTTGTTTTTTTTTCGTTCTGTCTTGTGTCACACGAACGCATGTACATACGACAAGAAAAAAGAAAAATATCGACTCAGACTGCATATCGACTGTCTATTGTTCATCATGGCTGTCCTGAATTTATAGTATATACAACGATATAATTCTTCCTTCACTGACAACTATTATGTAGAGTGAATGACAATTAGCGTTATTGTTTTCAATAAAAATCACTTTATTCTGAACAATTATTAATAGTTACTGTTGATTGACAATGATTATTTTGATTGCAATGAGCTTTACCCCCCTTGTCCTAGAGTATCATAGGATCTCTACAAAAACCTATGAATATCTCGATTTGCATGATTTCTGAGTTCGACATCTTCTACAATTCTTCAAATCTGATCTAGTCCACCGTCGAAAATATTAACCTTGATATCAGACATTTTTCATGTCGTGAAATCCTTAAAACCATGAACTCGCAAATAAAGTCCTATACTCTCTATAAAGGGTTTCTAGAGAACACAATTTTCTTGACTACCCAGTAAGACATCTTTTGAAATCCTTCGAATCTCATAGAATCCATCATCAGGATCCATATTCTGAAAACCAATATAGTATCTTCTTAGGGTATCGTTAAGTTCGCTGCTGTGCGATAATAGTTCTATAATCTCTATAACAAGTTTCTGGAAAAACATGATTTCATTCATCTTCCAGGTCGAGATCTTTTGAAATCAGAGAGTCAAACAGCTGATTGGGCCTACCTGACGTGCGATTTCTGCATTTTCAATAAAAACAACTTCATTTCTTGAGTAGAAAGTGCAAATTTCAAAATAAAATACCGAGAATTTTTGCTCTGGAATGTAAGAAATGACTTTTCTATCAATTTGACTAAGCACAATCATGAGTAACAATAAATTATCATTCAATCGTTCATTGTCCATTCATTTATTTAGTTTGTTTATACGTTTCGATAGATTAAGGATCACACTTGTTAAATGGTTGTTCCTAAAGTTTTACATCAAGCATTTCCGCAGTATTACATATTTATAGTTTCTTATGCGTTCCGACTAAAAAGTCATCGTCCACTTCTTCATAAAATTACGTAAGATGATTTATATTGAAAAGCAACTTTTTCTAAACGTTCAAAGCTTCGGTCTTGTTTCCATTCAATACTGATATACCTCAATGAATAAATAGATGTTTTATTTCGTCATGTTATTTTGATATTAAAACACTGTTCTCTCTTCTTACAAAGACAGTTTTCCGCTTCCACTCAACTATTATCCAATTATTGGTACACAAAAAGAAAAGACACGCCTCATCAAGCAGGCAAGCCAGGCCAATGAAAATCAAAGACAGGCATACGACCACAAAAAGCTTCATAGGCTATCAAGTGCCAGAAGCCTACGAAGAAAATAAGAATATTTCCATCTCTGCCTCCAGTACTTGACATATCATAGAATCCAAAATGAACTTGACTATTAGTTACATACACGGTCGAAAGGAGGCGATGATACAATGACAGAAGGAAAAAGATGCGCTCCTTGTGGGGCTCGAACCCACACCTTCTGCTATCCGGGCAGATGTCCTAAGCCAGTTAGACTAGAAGAGACGATGTTATTTTCTTTTTCGTCTTAGATCGTCATTCTATGTGCACGATCTAACACTATTCTCCATAAAAGCCAATACTCAAAGCTGTCCGATCCTCGGAATCCTTGGATATCTATAATACTGCCATACCCTATAGACGGATATTCGAACGATCTCAATTTCAATGTCGTTTCGCGTCTTGATGTTGTCGACATCTTCCAAACTGATATATTCCCTAACTTACTGCAACATTCTCAGACCCACACATTTCTACTGCCATGAAATCCATGGAGACCTTCGATGCTGCTGAGAACCATTGTGTACATAACGGAGGTTTTCAGAACATACTCTTCTTTGCTGTTTCACACTTCCAGCGCATTTAGCATCCTTGGAATCATATACAATCCATCATGAACCACAAGGCCCTGTATACCATATATTTCTTGATCACTTACAATCTTTCATAAGCTATCAAAGACCTATACTAACAACAGTCGCTGCCAGGATATCACAATTTGAACAGGTTGCCACTTCGAATTCCTTTGGATTCCCAGCAATCTGATACAATCCATCATGACCCATCATATTCTCCTTACACCATATTCTTTCCTGTCATCACACGATTCGAATATGTGGTATCCTCCAACACCTACATAATCACCAAAGAAAGTTAGTAGGATACCTCAATTTACAATGTTTCCATCTTCAGCATCGTTTGCAATCCTTGGAATCTAATAGAATTCATCATAATTTACAATATTCTGCATGTCAGACATTGTTTCATTCCATCGACCCCGTGGACTTCTTCCTATCCGCAAAAAGCCCTCTAGTAACCATAGGGGTTTTAAGCAGCTATAAGTTAGCATGGCTTCAACTTCAGCATCGTTTACACTTCTTGCAATCTGATAGACTTCATCATCATCGACAATATTCGAAATACCACACATTGTTTTGTATCATAGAATCCTCGGGTAACCTCTGAAAGTCCAATGGTGACAATGGAGTTTTTAAGGACGAACACAGTTCCATGAGCTCCTACTTCAGAACCTTTTGGAATCCATGGAATCTGATAGAATTCATCATGATCTACAATATTCGCAATACAAGACATTGTTCCCTAGACTGAAAGGCTAGGGTCTAGAAATGGAAATTCACCTGTGTCTGTTTGTCTGTCTGTCGGTCTGTAACACTTGGTACAAATGACCATTTTTGTGGTACAAGTGACCATTTTCGTGGTATAAAGTACCATAGTCGTGGTACAAGTGACCATTTTCATGGTACAAAAGTACCACTTTGGTGGTGCAGGCGACCATTTATTTGACACAATTGGCCATTTTCATTAGACAGATGACCGTTTCTATGGCTTAAATCAGCATTTCCACGCCACAATCAACCGTTTTTATGGCACAGTTGACAATTCTTATGGCTCAAATGAGCATGTCTGTGTCACAATTGGCCAAGCCCGTATTAGAAATGGCCATTACTTTGGAATAGATCACAATTTTTAGTCGTTATAATTAACTAAAGCATAAACTCTATCATATACATTAGCATCCTTCAATATTTTATCTGAATTATTTGTATATCAGAGATGGGATTGGTTGGCATTTTTGCCAAACCGAACCGGCCGTAACCGAAAAGATCTCTAACCGAACCAACTGTAACCGACCGAATTTTTTAAAATTTCTAACCGAAATGACCGTAACCGAAAAAAATCTGTAACCGACCCGAACGTAACCGACCGAAGTTTTTCAAAATCTCCAACCGAATCGACTTCCGTTACGGTAGGTCGGTTAAAAACCGAACCGATCCCATCTCTGTTGTATATATCTATAGTATGTAATATAGAATATACTACAAAGATTAATAGTTTCTCCTAAACCCATCATTATACAAAGTTCATTTATATTTAAAAATACAAGGACACACTTGCCATAATTCCTCACTCTACGCCCCAGTGACTCGACATTCAATGTCGATGAACGTTACTTGTTTTATATCATGAAATCCTTGGAATCTGCGATATCCTCTGAAAGTTCTGTAATGGCCAAAATGGGGTTCAAGGAGGTCCAGATTTGCATGGGTTCCCACTTCAGGATCTTTTAGAATCCATGGAATCTCATAGAATTTCTCATGATCTACAATATTTGAAATACCACGTATTGTTTTATATCATCGAATCCTTGGAATCCTTGGTATCCTCTGAAAGTCCTATGGTCACCATCACGATTTAAAGGAGGCCCAGAGTTGCAAGAGTTCCAACTTCGGAATCTTTTGGAATCCTTCGAATCTGCGAGAATATATCACGATCTGCAAGATTTGAAATACCAGACAATGTTCTGTATCATGGAATCCTTCCAGTACTTGGTATCATCTGACAGTCCTTTCGTGACAATAGATGGTTTCAGGAGGTCGAGGTTTGCGACTTGTTCCCAGTTCGGCATCTTTTCGAAACCTTCCAATCTGATAGAATATATCATGATCTACAATATTTGAAATACCAGACATTGTTCTGTATCCTGGAATCCTTGCAGTCATTCGTATCCATTGAAAGTAATTTCGCGACGATACGGGTTTTAAGGAGGTCCAGAGTTACATGGTTCCCACTTCACCGTCTTTTGGAATCCTTCGAATCTGATAGAAATCATCATGATCTACAATATGCGAAATGCCACATTTTGTTTCGTATCATGGAATCCTTGCAGTCCTTGGTACCATGTGAAAGTCCTATGAAGACCATAGGGGTTTGAAGGAGGTCCCAAGTTGCATGGGTTCCCACTTCGGGATCTTTCGGAACCCTTCGAATCTGATGGAATTCATCATGATCTACTATATTCGAAATGCCAGACTTTGTTTTCTCTCATGGAATCCTTGGTATCGTGTGAAAGTTCTATGGAGACCATGGGGGTTTTAAGGAGGTCCACAGTTGCATGCTTTCCCACTTCGGGATCTTTTGGAATCCTTCGAATCTGATAGAATTCATCATGATCTACTATATTCGAAATACCACACTTTGTTTTCTCTCATGGAATACTTGGAACCTTTAGTATCATGTGAATGTCCTATGGAGAGCATAGGGGTTCTAAGGAGGTCCCGAGTAGCATGGGTTCCGACTTCGGGATCTTTTAGAATCCTTCGAATCTGATGGAATTCATCATGATCTACTAAATTCGAAAGGCCAGACTTTGTTTTCTCTCATGGAATCCTTGGTATCGTGTGAAAGTCCGATGGCGACCATAGGGGTTTTAAGGAGGTCCCGAGGTGCATGGGTTCCCAATTCGGGATCTTTTGGAATCCTTCCAATCTGATAGAATTCATCATGATCTACTATATTCGAAATGCCAGACTTTGTTTTCTGTCATGGAATCCTTGGTATCGTGTGAAAGTCTTATGGAGACCATAGGGATTTTAAGGAGGTCCACAGTTGCATGGGTTCCCACTTCGCGATCTTTTGCAATCTTTCGAATTTGATAGAATTCATCATGATCTACTATATTCGAAATGCCAAACTTTGTTTTGTATCATGGAATCCTTGGAATCTTTGGTATCATGTGAAAGTCCTATGCAGACTATAGGGATTGTAGGGAGGTCCAGAGTTGCATGGGTTCCCACTTCACGATCTTTTGGAATCCTTTGAATCTGATAGAATTCATCATGATCTAATCTTTTTGGATACGCCAGATTTTGTTATGTATGATGGAATCCTTGCAATCCTTTGTATCGTGTGAAAGTCCGATGAAGACCATAAGGGTTTCAAGGAGGTCCAGAGTTGCATGGTTTCCCACTTCAGACACTTTTGGAATCCTTCGAATCTGATAGAACTCATCATGATCTACTATATTCGAAATGCCAGACTTTGTTTCCTCTCATGGAGTCATTGGAATCGGCGGGGAAAATCCAAGGTTTCCGTTTTGAGGAAAGTCAGCCAGGTGTCCGTGGTGTTTTGTTGTTTCCGTTTTTATGTGTGTTTGAGGTTTCCTACTATAGAATGTGTGTTGTTCCATCTAATTAAGGTTTAGTTTTATTTATTTGTTTTACTTTAATTAGAATATAGTGTTAATTAATTTTTATTTATGTTAATTCATTAATTAATTAATTAATTGGGATAGTCAGTTATGAAAATTTTTTAGAGTTATTTCTATGTTTTAGGGTTCACTTTGGATTTGATTGCAGTTCGAATTTCTGAACTCGATGATTTCCCCAATCGACGACATAGAGATTCCCGTGTCGATCGAATGACAAACCGATGGGCCAATGGAGTTGGTTCGATTGTTCTCCTTTACCGTTTCCACCAACAATGACACTTCCTTGTGTGGCTCCTTTAGGCCAACGCATGATTCGATCATTCCCAAAATCAGCCACATAGACAGTGCCCAATTGATCGACAACGACTCGTCGAGGAGATGACAATTGTGCAAGATCATTTCCATATCCTTGACCACCAGCCACGACAATGCCTTGTTTTGCACCTTCCATCCATTTCATCACACGATGATTTCTCTCATCAGATACGTACACTGAATGATCTCGATCGACGAATACGTATGTTGGGTAAGAGAGTTGATCGAGACGATTTCCACTTCCATTGCCACCTGCAACCACTGTTCCTTGAGATTCTCCTCTTCGATATTGTCTCACTTCATCTCTTTCAACATCAGTGACATAGAGAGATCCATTCTCGTCCATTGTCAAACCCACACAAGCGATGTTGGAGATGATTGTTTCTCCACTTTTCCCATTTCGACGAGGCCATCGAACCACTCTTCTATTCGAATAATCGCATATGATGAGACTATCTCTCTCTTTGTCGATAATCACATCATATGGGTTATACAATTGATGATCTCCACTTCCTTGTCCATTTCCACCAGCAACCACTTGGCCACTTGTTGCACCTCGTTTCCATTCCACAATACGATGATTCGATGTATCAGCAACACATACAGTTTGATCATCATCAACATACAAACCACATGGGGCTGAGAGTTGATTGATTCCATTGCCTTGTCGATTTCCTCCAGCCACAGTGATACCATTTTGTTGCCATCGAGCATTCGGATGAATGTTGGTACTGGATGGAGAACGTAATGGATAATCTAAAATAGAGACAAGAAAAATTATTAAAATAAGAGAGAGAAATTTTCTTTGCATCGAAGTCGAATTTTGTTAAAAGACGAGAAACCTTTTTAGTCAAATTCTCAACTTTGTTAACAACGATTATTTTTTTAACTCTTTTTTTTGTTTTTGTTTCGATGATAGAGATGTATGAGAAATGTGGGCTTTCTTCTATGATTTTGCAACTAATTCATGTATAAAAATCATTTAATGATCAAAACTAGTTTTTGGTTATGTTTCGGATCATCTCTTTCTTGGAAGCATGTCTTGTATTAAATTATGTTGTTAATCAGTTCAATCTTTAATTACTAAATAAGATTACAAGAATTATTTTGCATAGTTAATCTTCTTCATGATAAAATCATTAATAGAAATAATCTCAAGATAAACTTTGCTGATCTATGAAAAGTCTCTGGAATTTTCAAACATTATTCTATGAAATATTTATGACATATTTCTTGTTTTGCTTTATTTGCAATTATCTCATCAAATTGTAAATGCGAGAAACATGTAACATTCATCCGTGTAACTCGCTTTATCCTCGACTAAATATTCGGCTCGTTCGCTATTATATACTTCTTTGCAGCTCTCAACAAAGCTATTATCCAACATTTGAAAAAGTATATGTGTGGATGCTGGTACTAGTATCAAGCTTATTGTGCATGATGGTATGCCTGTCTGTGTGAGGATTTTTGTCATAAATTCGTCTCATCAAACTGATACCGACACATCGATACTCAACAGAAATCTAAATGAACTACACACGCAGCAGCAGTAACCACACACACTAGAAAAAAGAGATTATATTTACAATTTACTGAAAGGATCACGAACAAGGAGGGATCGACTGATTTAAGTCAGCTAAAACTCAAAATAAAATCAGTTAAATCATCTTACCTCATTTTAAATCACATAAATCAGCTTAAACTCATTGTAACTCAGCATAAAACATTTTGAATTGGTGGCTTTAAAAAATTCTTACAGTCGAAAGATATATTCGAACTTGATATTTTTGTTCAATCACTATTTATGGTTTTTTTTTTAATTATTTAATTAAAATCAAAAAATTCATACTGGCACACAGTCATTGAATATTTTCTTTATATCTTATAGCGTAGAATATATTTCTCTCTGTTCTACTAATATATAGAAAACATGTGATACAATTCACAATAAAAAATATTCTAACGACTGAATGCTTTTTCATTCTTATATAACTAGACTACGTAGAATAAAAAAAACAGACAAAGAGAAAATTCTATCCAACTTGTGTATCTACACTGAAATGAAGCGATCCGAAATTTATATTATTTTTTTTTTCCTGTTGTCGTTCTTTAGATCGATTATTTTCATCTGACCATCTTTGAGACGATAACAAATTTTTGTTTCTCAGGCAAAATTTCAATATTACATTATTTATTATGACCGAATCTCCATCCGTGTGAAACACTGGTACACTTCCAATGAATGTATTTGATTTACAACACGAGTAGTTTTACAATTTTGTTGAACTCCATTGTGAACCTATTCACGGGAAAAATCCTTAAACTTCAACTTATAAGCGATGCCTAGTACTTTTATTGAATGTAATGATCCCCACGGAAATTTTGTAATATAACAGCAAGAAGCTGAATGAACTGAAACATATAGCCTGTTTAATAACAAATGATGGAACCTGCATCATCGCCTCATTTAAAAATTTGAAGGAACATCTTCTCAATAAGTTAGAAGAAGATATGAAAAAAAAATAAAAATTTTAATATGAATTCATTCACGTCATCTGGTACACCACCTATTGATAATCAAGTAAAATCTACTGATCAACTTCGAAAACTTTTAAATACAATCATTTCTCAATGATTGTATTTTAATCATCATGTTGAATATAATTTGATAAATGATAGTACACTAGAAGAAAATGTGGATTATAAGATTGAATTTAAAAATACAAGCAATG